>VOQK01037088.1:0-11716 GCA_015052645.1 Benitochromis conjunctus
CACCACAACAGACCGGTACAGCGTCCGCATTACTGCAGCTGCAGCACCGATCCGTCTGTAGATCTCCCGCTCCCTTCTCCCGTCACTCGCGAACAAGACCCCGAGATACTTAAACTCTTCCACTTGGGGCAAGAACTCGTCCCTGACCCAGAGTGGGCACTCCACCGTTTTCCAGCTGAGGACCATGGCCTCTGATTTGGAGGTGCTGATTCTCATTCCCACCGCTTCACACTCTGTTGCGAACCGTTCCAAAGCGAGCTGGAGGCCATCACCCAATGAAGCCAACAGAACCGCATCATCTGCGAAAAGCAGAGATGAGATTCTGAGACCACCCAAGTGAAAGCCTTCTAGAAATTCTGTCCATAAAAATTACAAACAGAATCGATGACAAAGGGCAGCCCTGGCAGAGCCCATCACCCACCAGGAACGAGTCCCACTTATTGCCGGACCAAGCTCTTGCAACAGTTGTATAAGGATCGAATGGCCCATAGTAATGGGTCTGAGGAGTGTGATCCCCCTATAGTTGGAACACACCCTCCGGTCCCCTTTCTTAAAGATGGGAACCACCACCCCGGTCTGCCAATCCAGAGGTACTGCCCCTGATCTCCACGCAACATTGTATAACATTGTATTCTACTTTGGATTCATCACTCCATCAGACCTGTTGCCACTGATTTTCAGCTTTATCTCCCCGTTGCCTGTTTAATGGTAAAATGATTCGTAGGTCTGTGCATAAAAACGAAAAACAACATTCCTCTAAAAATCGTCTGGTATAAGAATCGAACTGAAAATGAGTGAAAAAGCATCCACTGTCCAAAGAAAGCCTTTAGATGATCTTTAGAAACCCTGGAGAGCTTTTGTACAGGTAGAAATGTAGAAAGTCCAGCTGCTTGGAAGGAAAATATAAATAGATGAATAGTTGCTCAGGACTCACAGTATTATACTTCTAACAGTTAAAGTAATTTTCTGCTATGCTAGACATACCATGCTTAACAGATCTTCAGTGTACTTGATAAATGTGCACATTTATCAAATACACTGAGCGGGTTCCTACACATATTTTCTTTATGTGAGTGTCTAAAATAAATTGTGATCTCTTTTTAATGTGGCTCAAACAAATCATATTCTGTCTTTTCATTTAAAAAGTCAGTAAGAAGTTTATAGCGGTGGGTGTTTGATTACGCCCCACTAATTAACAGTCGTTGCACCTGTGCTGTTTCACAGTTCACACTTGGAGTAATCCATCTTTGTTCAGTTTGGGGCTCGCCGATGAAGACTGACCTGTCTCGATGTTTGATGTTCTTACTATTTCTTTTCTCTCTCTGCCGTCATTTTTCTTCACATCTTTGATGGCCCATGTCTCATTTTCTCTTTCATATCATTTTTCTTAAGGTCCTAGCAGGAATGAATGTGCACCCAGCTGAGTTTGACGGCCTCAAGCAGGAGTACAGCGTCAAAGGCTACCCAACCTTCTGCTACTTTGAGTGAGTCGAGTCCTCTCATCCGTTTCTCTTTAGGCTTAGTCCCTGACTTCCAAAGCTCAAAACATCAGAGTAGGGCCACTTCAAATAGAAAGTGCGGTCTCTGCCCATTTAAACAGCAAGCAGACATGATGGCAGCAGACTCGCAGCTTGCAAAGGTGGCCCCTTAAGGTTTGCAGTTCTTGCGTACAGGTGCAAAGGAGAAAGTTTCTGACAAACTTTGACCTCATCTTTGAAAATGTACACTCAGGAAGTGGTTGCTACTGCTAGAGAATAAGGAGAGCACATGGGTGTTGGTATATGGATAGCAATAAAGTAAAGCTGAAGTGATAATTAGTTGTTTGACCAAAAAAATAAAAAAGATTGCATGTATTTTTTTTTTTATAAATTCTTTTCATTTAAAGCGAATTCCTGCTTGAGAATATATTTATTGCTACAGTCACTGAACCACTCTGTGAATAGGTACTAAAGCCTTCATCTGACGTCACTCTAGGGCAGTGTTTCCCAACCACTGTGCTGAGTAATGATCAGGTGTCCCATGGAAGATTATCTGGTTCCACCTGATTAGTTCTGTAAGCAATCGGCGTAACGGGCAGAACAATTACACTCTCTTCCACTAGAGGGCAGTACAACTACCTGCTCTAATTAAATGGGTTGCCAACTGGCAGTAAAACAGAAGAAGACAAAGAAGAAAAAGTCATGCAGTGAGACAATGCAGCGCATAATTGCAATAGATAAATATTTGAAAAGAGAAAGTAGTCAATGTGATCTGGGTTCTGGAGAAAATTCAGACCCAGATCAAGACCCAAAAATTCTGACCCACTACTCATGAGTAGTGGTGAGAAGAAAGCCAAAGGGGTATACTGGGGACAAAGCGAGCCAATTCTGCGGGGAAAAATTATCAATATGCTTTTTGTGACATTTTTATTTGGTGATGTGCTGTGGCTCCAAAAGGTTGGGGAAACACTGCTATAGGGTGCAGAGATATTGGCCACCAGGGATGCAAAGAAGTTTGGGCTCCGGTCTCTCTAGATAAATGGCCCCAACTGTGAACTCATGGATGCCCAGCTTCCACGCTCCCAGCCTTTACTCCATCACTCCGGTTTGGGTGACCTCATATAGCCCATTGATTTTGAGTTGTGGTTCCTCATCATGTTGATAACAAAAGTAACCGTGTCTTCCAAAAACACTGCTCCGTGTTGCACTGTGGTGTTTGAACAACCTCCGTCAGTCACTCATTCCAGGATCTGCACTGTTACTTCCCTCAGAGCAGTTTCTTATACCTGTAGCCCCTTTAGTCCCACTACCCTTCACATCTCAGTGGCCATGTCATAAGGTGGGCAGTACTGTGACAATATACACTGTTACAAAGGTGGATATCCATACTAAACACCAAGAATATGTTTAATATGATCATCTCAGACATAGTTAGGGAGCGGCTCCACCTGTGTGAGTGTTTTGTTTTTTGCGAGGGGCAGCCAATCAGGAGAAAGTCAGCTTAAATGGGGATGAATCACAATGTGTTGTTCAGAGTGAGGCTCATGATAAGATGGTTTTGGTTTGTGAATCATGGAAAAACGTCTTTCGTAGAGTCTGAGTATAAAAATGTGGAGCTGGAAAAATAGCATAACTGGTCCACTTAACGCTTGTTTTTGAACTAAACAGGAAAATGTTGCCTTGCCAGCTTTGTCTTAATAAAAAAGTGAACTGAGTAGCTTAAGGGGTCTTCGGACAATTTTGACAGGGCTTATTTGGTTAATGTGAAATTGAGGTTACCTGTCATTGGAAGGCCTATGATCCAGAAAGTCGTTTGCATATGTAGTACAGAAAATCTGTGACTTTCAAGGGTCATTTGGACTTTAAGCGCTGCTTAAGGTCCAAATGAAATATTATGAGACAGAATTTTTAAGCACAAACTCTGATTGCCTAATTCACTGGCTTGCCCCATAACAAAGCACTGCATTGTAACAGTAAGTGAGTAAAGTTTAGCTTTTAAACTGGACAGCCCTTCATTATTTCAGCCTCCCCGTCTTCACACACACAGCCCTCTGATGTGAAGCGAGCCGTTGCATTGTTTCACACAGCGCCGTTGTCTACCCGAAGACCGCCTCTGGTCCTAATAAAGGCAGCGTTTTAAATTATTAAAAATGGTCGACTAAGTAAATCCTTTTAATATGCTGTAGCAGAGTTCTTTTGTTATCTTTAACAACACCTTAAGGCCACATGTGACATTGATTTAGCACTCTCTTTTAGGTGTTGGAAGAAATGTATGCTGTCGGCAATCTGATAACTTCAGATTACTGCTCAGCACTAGTGTCCAAATATGAATAGACACACAAAATCACAGCTTGCGGCCACATACGCAGCAGGAATAGACAGTGTGACTGATAGTGTTTGTTAATGCAGACACCTCCACCCCACTCCACCCAGCTGGAGCCTCTCTGCACTGTCCACATATTTACAGTGTTGTTAACTAACTGCTCGCACTCTGTTCTCTGCTTGTTTTAGTTTTTTATATATATGTTTACATTTTTTCTTGTAATGCAAATGCAGAAATGGCCACTTTGAAAGAAAAGGACAGAAATGATGTCATGCATGTAAGGTCAGCTGGGGGTCAAGCCCATGGGCATTGCTGTTTTGTGGGGCACGCCCTAAATGTGAGGCTACTGGGGTGCCACCGTGCTCTGCTTCTTTATGTCTCCGCACTGGCTTTATCATCCCTATTTCCACATTAAACACTCTCTCATTCCAGTCTGGCCTTTTAATTAGACCGGGACTGATTAAGTGCCTCTGTGGTTAGTGTGTGTGTGTGTGTGTGTGTGTGTGTGTGTGTGTGTGGGCTCTTGGCTTCTTCCTGTTTGTGTGCACTTCTTTCTATCTCGTGTGTGTACTGTGTGTATGCAGGTACACGTGCATGACCAGCACACTTGTGTGTAGCTGAGCCAGAGCCAGTCCGTTAGCTGCGAGTGCATTAGTGTCAGCACACGGCTAGCTAACGACCATCCGAGCCCATTGGCTTCAGTAATGAGGCCCTCACTGATAAACAGCAGCTAATCACTGCGGGGTAAATCAGCATCAGCACCGTCGGAGTTATCTCGCCATTGCACCCGTTTGCAAGACCAAGTTTTCAAGGTCTTTTAGGTTTTCAGTTACACAGATTAAGAAAGCTTACTCCCCCAGAGGTACAGCACACCTCAAGTTCCTGTCAAATATTCAAACAAAAACCTGGAAGTCTTTCGGCTTCGCTGTCCTTGCCGCGTCCTTTTACGCAAATGCTAGAGACTGTTGGCTAAATGACATTTATTTCAAATTTCCTTCTTTTTCTTTTTTTTACAAGGTTTCGGTGTACTTTACAGCAGCAGAGATAAAGCAAGTGAATATAGAGTTGGTCATAAATCTCGCTGATTGAATTCCAAGCAGCCACTCTGCGCCGCAGAAGTCGGGTTACTTAAGATGCGAGTTTTAAGCTCCAAATCCACTGAGCGTAATCATGTATCACCTTTAAACAGTGTCCGCTCTGTATTCGGGGAGCTGTAACCGCAGTCGTCACCACCTTCTGTGTTCTCAAAATCACCCTGCCCAGAGCCAGTAACTACCCACGTTGATCCTTCGACACTGGGCTGAGCCTCCATGTCCGCTTCCCAGCCTTCATTTAGTGGCGGTGAATGCAGTAGATAAACTCATTGCTATGAAGAAAATCTGCTTAGGTTTTGAATCTCTCTTTCAGACTGTGGGGCTGAAACGAGGCCTCGGGCTCATTTCAAATGCATTACATCGGGTCACTTGCATTCCTTATGTGCACTTTTTAAGCTGAACTTCAAGTCAGAGAAAAGAAATTTCAATCTTGTTAAAATTTTTGTCAGAGACGCAGCTCTCTTAAACATTTCCTTTTGGCTTTGACCTGGCTGCAAAAGGCCCGACCCAGCTCTTTGTGAGAGACACTCGGTGGTATCATAACCGTTTTGTTTTTGTCTGTCGCACATGACCTGGATTACTGCGTCTTTTTAAGCCCTGACTGAGATGTTGTTTCAGCCTCATCTAATAAGAACTGCTGATCACTGACATTTGGGATCAACAATTTTAAGAATTGTTTTTGTAAAGATGACAAGAAACTCTGTAGTCACCGAGTGATTTATGAGAAGATGCAGACCAGAAAATAATCTTGGTTTGTATTTTGACTCATTTTAAAAGATCAGTTTTGGATCTTTTAGGAAAAAGGAAAGAGATCACAACTCCTCATTTACCGTCGGTTCAGTAATTGTTCGTTTTAAAACCCAAAAAACCTTTGCAAGGTTTATATGTTGACTTCTTTCCAAGTAAATAAAAAACAAACAAACAGTAAAACATTAAGTAAAACTGTTGTATCCCAGTAATTCTTCCAATATCAAGGCTAGCTACTTGACAGCCATCTTCAAATGCTTCACGGCACTTATTGAGGCATTATTATCAAAGTCATAGTGCATGCATAGAATCACTAAATCTAATATAAACTGCATAAAAAATTTGCAGACTTTGCCTGAAAATAAGGTTTTAAAAAACGGTTTTTTTTACAGGTGTCCTCATAAGTCCAGATCCAAAGCATCCTGAACACCCTGACCGTTAGCATTGAACAGAGCTTTTAGAACGGCTGGTGATGATTTTTTAGAAGACATGCTTTGGGTGGGGTGTGTTTTCTAAATTAACTGCAGTAATGTTGCTGTAATACAAAGTTATGTTTACAAAAAGCATCACATGACAGATGTCCTTGGCAGCGGGTTTAAAAGTCACATTGCCAAGTCGTCAATGAAGCTTGTTTTCAGAGACAATCTGGTTTTTATGCTTCTTTTGTCTTTTAGGAAGGGGAAGTTTCTTCACCACTACGAGAACTACGGCGCCACAGCCAAGGACATTGCAGACTGGTTGAAGAAGTAAGTATGGTCCCTGTCACGTCACCTACCCACGATTTTAAGTTCGACCAAGCAGAGGCTTGAAGATGTCCTGAGCAGCTTTAACTAATAAAAAAGACGCGATGAAGCTTCTGAACTAAAGTCTAGCTTCTGCCTCTAACGAGTACCCCGCACACGCACACACACACGCGCGCGTGCACACACACGGACGGACACACACACACGGACACACACACCTTAAATGTCAGGTATCACCCTTTCCTTTTGCTGTGCTCTTTCTCACAGACGCTCTTCTCTCTGCTCACCCTGACTCACCTTGCCACAGTGTCATCAATCTACACCTGGTCTGTTCCTGTCTCATTTTTCTTTCTCACCTTGGCTCACACTCTTGTCCGTAACCCCTCCGTCTCTTCCTGGCAGGAAAGTCGCAGCTGTCCACCGGCCTGCAGCCAGAGGGCACAGAGCAAGGCTTTCACAGCTATCGCAGGAAACGGAGCGAGACAGGCAGGGATGTACTCCGTGCCTCTGGGCTCTTATTAGCCCAGAGGCAGCGCAGCACCATCCCCACTCCTAGACTTTGACTAACTTGCTTATTTAGGGTCTCGAAGACTGAATTAAAAGCGGTGGGCCAGCTGGCTATCGGGGAGTCAAATCGAAAGAATTGTTTTCATGTTTAAAAATACACATAAAAGTCTAATTACAGCTTATATTTCAGTAAAAAGTACTCGTGTACATTATGTTTCTGTAAAATAATAATATGCACAAAATGACTGATTATTCTCCACTAAATTTAATTAATTTCAAACTAATAATGTCCTTAAATGTGCTGCATACAACCACCACAGCATATAGTAGCTCGACTCCAAGCGCTTCATATAATAAAAGTAAGAGTTTACAGTATTATAAGGGAAGCAGAGTGTGTAAGCAGTTGGTGACAGTGGGGAGGAAAATGTCTTTGTAACTGGAGCAGACGCAGGCTCCAGGAGGGAGAGTCTGTCTGCCTTCACCAGTGTAGCTGATTTTCACAGGAATATGTTCCATATGGTTTAAAAGAAAGTGGAAAACTCCTCTCCTGCAAGCACCAAAACATCTGCAGTTTTCATGTCATATATTTCTTTTTCTTCATCTGGGATGCTGCACGAAAACGAAAAAAAGGGGTTTTTGAAGTAAATAGCGCTCAGAGATTCTTCCAGAACAGTCCATTGTCCTCTTCCTGTAGCACTTACAGACGCTGAATTATTTTTCTTTTCTCATTTATCACCCAAACCTCAAATCCTAAATGTTAATGTTGTCATTTTCTTTCATATTCGGCTGTCTCAGGTTTGTTTTTTAATTCTCTCCTAACTAGCTTTGTGCGCTCTTTTCTCATTGGACAGCCTTTTGCTGTTTGCGCTGACAGGATTCCTACACCCGCCGTCATGAATACAAGTATTCTTTTTTTTTTTTTTTGCCAGCAGTTGTGGTCAGAAGCTATACTGAAGCCACTCTATTGAATTAGTGAAGCCCCTTCCTTTTGTACACTCTGCTTTAGTCTCTTGACCTCCGCTTGGTGCGCAGTCTGTTTTTCTAAAGTGTAGTGTCAAGGCTAGAAACATGGACACACAAGGAGAGGTAAGAGTTGGTATCCTTGGCGATAATCTCTGAGCAGCAAAAGATGTCGTCTGTTAAGTGTTATCACCCCGTGATAAACCTTGATCCGGAGCTTTTTATGTATCACAGCTGTATGTTACATAGTTGACGTTGCTGGAGGGTCGTTTTTGGCACTCGGTTTTCACAATTCTGGTGTTTTTAAATATATCAGCCTCACGCGGCTTCAGCGCACTGGCTCAGGCCAGAGTGTGTGACGATGAGGAAATACTGCAGGAGGAGGGCCTCGTTTAAGAGTGTCTTTTTAAGTGAGTGTGTATGCTGTATCCACATCCACTCATTCTTGGAACTGGAGCAGTGTGCTCCACCACAAAGGTGGGGCTGCTTTTGTCCAGATGTGTGTATGTGTGCGTGCTTTTGTGACATAGTGGGTGGAGTGTGGGCTACAGCCGTGTCTGATTATATTACATTTTTCTGTACACAGATTACACATCAGCTGGACTGTTTCTGCTTTTCAGTCTCTCACCTCTATTGCCCTTGTTGTCACCTCCCCTTTCCTGTTTTAGTCCTCAGCCCCCCCAGCCAAAGACCCCTGAAGTCCCCTGGTCGGACTCCGCGGTCTTCCACCTGTCCGATGAGTCCTTTGACAGCTTCCTGGAGGAACATCCTGCTGCCCTGGTCATGTTTTACGCCCCTTGTGAGTGAAAAAGTAAAAGAGCACGGTCCATATTTATCAACGTGAAACATTGTTGTGTAAACCCTTCACTTTTTCACGACTTAGTGAAAATGCTCTTAAATCCAGAGTTCTTCTAAACTGGTTAAGGGTGATGTAATCGCTCGTGTTAGAGTTCTTAGAAGTTACTTCAGCACTTGTGTCTTTTATTGCTTGCACTTAGTGAAACACTTTTTTTTTTCTTTCCCTCAGTGTTTGATCAATACTGGACCATCAGTTAATTATTATATACTATGGTAAAACTAGTATTTTGGCCCAAAGCCCGTCGGAAGTTTTTAATTTCTACACTTCGAGCCATCGTGAGGAGAGATCCGCCTCGCTCCGACCTGGTGTGTAAGGGTCGGGGGAAGCTGTCTCTCACTAGCTGCAGAGATGCACCCTGGGTATAGACAGAGTGGCAGAGGGAATTAACAGTTAAGCACCGCGGTTACACTCGACTAGATTCAATTCTGACGATGCTCTTTGCCAGAAAAGTATTTTGCTTGTAAAGGGGAAACATGATGAGTCTGTCAAAACATCTGGCAAAAAGTCCAGCGCACACAGACAAAGGCACAGCTTTCAGAGGGCTAGCTTGCATTTCCTCTCTCGTTGCGACAGTTACTGTAGGATATGTATGTTAGACCGCCTATAGCAGCTCACACAGTGTTTATCGATTTTCCAAGTGTAGGCTAATGATTAAAAATGACCACAATAAGTAATCTAAGTAGAAGTAATCTAATCGAATGTAAGTTCTTGTGCAGTAAGGTCAGACGCGCAGATTTAGTCCACCCCGACAAACAGCTAACTCCCGTTCTCACTGTTTGTCATGAAAATGCAACACAATACCAACACATCGGGGAAGAGCACACATATGGACACATTCCACATTTGACGTCAAAGAAAATGAGAAGCCTTGAGGTCACTGAAGGTCATCGACTTTCTCTGGTCTTGGGTTGCCAGGTTGCTGCCAGCTGTTAGCTGCTTTCTTTATCATTGCCTCTTAAGAGATGTGTTAAAGTACTGAATTGATAAAAATGATACCAGTGAGAGTAGAAGCACCAGTATAATCTTCACAACGTGCCCATCTAAGTGGAAACTAGTAATATCTGTAGGTAGGGTTGTTATTGAGGCTCTTATTGAATATGGTCCAATGAAAAGATGCAGTTTAGGTTCAAAATCACCTACAAAGCCCATGAATGGTCATAATGAAAGAATCATTAATGTAATTAAGTCAGATAATACGGTACATGTGGTACTTGTATATATTAATACACGGAGCGAATGATTTCAGCCGCCTGTCAGAGGAGCTCCTCATTCCTCCCTGCACTGGAAAACATTGTGCTCTCGCAGGTCTTCCTGGGTCGAGCTGTTGTTTAGTCACATAAGTAACATCACTGTGTGACTGTCATGCTCAGTACTAACAATCAGCTGGATAAAGTAACCGAATCCCGGCAGAAAAATGGAAAACAGTGAGTTTAGCTCTTTGCCCGGCACGCTCGCACACAAGCTCATCTTTGCAAACCAACACTTCATTGTTTCCATGTGGCCGACATAAGCCTGCTTGTCATCTTTATTCACGCAACATACCTCTGTTGTTACGCAGAACTTTGTAAACTTGCCAGACTTTTGTTCAGTAGCTTAGATCCCAGATTGCTTTTGCTTTTGTGACGCCCTCCTGCGTGTGAGGGGAGATGCCAAAAATAGCTTTTGTATGTTGATAAATGTATCACACACGCATTTTTTAAATAATGGAAATTGATTCAATTTGATTTGACTGTTTTTGACCGTTCTGTTTTTTTAGCTACCTGTAAGCTTTGGATCACATCACCACCTCCTGCTGTTTTACCCCTGTACTCTTTTTCTTCTCCGTAGCTGCTGCGCTCCCTCTGTGCTCATTTTAGACTCGCCTCTATTAAAATAAACTGCTCAGTATAAATAGGATCCTTTAACCTTAGCTTTAACTATAACAAGGATTCATTGCTTTCAAAATTTGATTCGATACTTGCTGCGGAGCCTCATACCGCCTGGTTGCTGGGAGCACTGCACTTAGTCCAAAGGGCAAACAGGAACCCAGCTGTGATTAAAAACATATCAGTGATACTAACACTGCGGGTGGACCCGCTGCATCCATCGTCTCATCATTCCCTGCTAAAACTCGGCAATATTTTGCAATACTAAACCCTGTATTTAAACTAGCTCTACCAGTTTCACTAAAGAATTATTGATACCCATCAGTATAGACAGAAAACCTTTAGATTGCATTGTAGCTGTATTGGATACCCAGATAGTTTTTATACTTGTTCACCTTAAATATGAAAACTTACTGTGCAAGTCTGGGTTCGAGTTGGAATTTACAGCTTGATTGCCCATTGATTGATCCCATCTCCAAGAGCAAAGCCTGGCGCCTCTTGTATCAACGATCTCATTCGTTTGGTCACTACCCAAAGCTCGTGATCATCGCCTCAGAATTAGAGGTGCTAATGCGCCAGAGCAAGCTCGACGCCACTACCCGTTGAAGCCAACAGAACCGAATCATCTGCATAAAAGGGTGGAGGTCTATTAAGACAATTCAAACAAGTGTTTTAAGTGGTCAAAACTTAAACCGTGGTCAGAATCCATGGACCAGTCTCAAAATAGTAGCTGTGCTTGAAGTGGTCCAGAGAAACAAGAGACAATAGCCTTTGATTTATTTTTTTAATTGTTGTTATTGTTGTTATTCCCATTGATTATACACGTCTGACTTGAATTAATAACTTTTCAAGCAGGTTTTATTTGATTGTCGGAGAAAAACAGTTGATAATTCCAGTTTCTTTCTTTTGCTGAGGAGGAAAGCTGAAGAACCCAGTCTAACCTGGGTTTTTGCATTTATATTGAATTGCCTATTCAGGCTTAAAACTGCAATAAACTCTCATATTTTTGCTTTTATTGATATTTACTAAAGCGTCAGACACCATGGATTACGCAACATGGATTCTGGAATTATTTTATTGTCTTTCGTTTGTGGAGTTGTTTAAGTAAGTTTTTTTTTTTTTTTTTAAACTTGGGTGGTG
>VOQK01037092.1:18344-31992 GCA_015052645.1 Benitochromis conjunctus
GTGTAAGAAGAAGAAACTTCCAGACTACAGCTCAATGATAGTGAGACAGGAATTACAGATTCAGACATGAACAGCTGCAGGCGCCACAGATCAGTAGTCAGTCCTGTTATACTCTGAAGTCTGCCTGCAGGAAGCATGCCTAGTTAGTACATTGTAGTACAGTCTCTCTGTGGACAACCCTTTACCATCATAAAAAATTAACAGGCATACAGACATTTGCTCCCAAGTAGACCCTAACAGACTCATAGACCCAGAAACTGCAACACACCTTTAAGATTTCCCACATTGTCGCACACAGACAGACCCGCCCTGCTCCCTGTCAGGCTTTTACTCCGTAAACCAACAAAATTCACACTGCTTATATTTTCTTTACAGGGGAACTCGCTGCTCTTCCTGCCCAATGTATTGAAGGTGTACCTCGAGAACGGACAGACCAAGGCCTTCAAATTTGAGCCCAGCACCACAGTCAAGGTACTCTGTAGCGATACTGTAGCGTGGCATTATAATGACACACACCTAGCAACTCTAGCAGAGTTTCAGAGTTGAAGCTGAGGCTCTGAAATAGAAAGAAATCTCAGATTTCCTCCTGAGACAAAAACTAAGGCAAAGTTTTACACTCAGATCCTGTAGGAGTGTGTTTCTTCCTGAATGTCAGTCAGTCTGACAGCAAGCCCCACATTAAACTGTAACCATATAACGCTAACGTTGAATTGAATTTACCAGATACAGCTGAGTGATCTACTCACATTCTCAGCAGTTATTAGTATTAGATATGCGTTTGTTTCCTGGATTTGACAGCTACTCACAAACTTTCTGTTGCCACTCTGAGACCTTCAGACCTTAACTCAGCTCACCTCAGCAAACGCGTTCCCTGATGTTGTAAAATATTATCTCTAAAGGTGTAATTTTCTTTGCACATCAGGACATTGTGATGACACTGAAGGAAAAGCTTTCCCTGAGCCGCATTGAGCACTTCTCGCTGGTGCTGGAGCAGCAGCACAGCATCAGCAAATTGCTGTTGCTACATGATGAGGAGAGGATACAGCAGGTACACACACACATTACATTTAAACAAAGAAACTATAAAATGCATTTCAAGTGATATAAGCATGCGTGTGTCTGCAGGTGGTTCAGAAGAAGGAGGCTCATGACTACAGGTGTTTATTTCGTGTTTGTTTCATGCCCAAAAACCTTCAGATGCTCCTTCAGCAGGATCCCACTGCCTTTGAGTACCTCTACCTACAGGTAGATTGATGAACGTGCACACTGCCGGGCTTGTCAGATCACTACTCTCTTTCATATTATCTGTTATAATTGTTGTTTTTCATTTAAGGGTATTATTAGTTACTTTCTTTATGTGAAATGGCTGCTATTAATATCAATTCAGATTAATTGAGTCACTGCAAACTGACCTACAGCATCAACAGGAAAACAAGATTCTCAAGTCTGATCTAAATCAATAAGCAAAGCGTTGTAACACTTCCAAAAGTACACTTATTGCTGCAGTTGGCTCATTTCACCGTTATGCAAATCATCAGACTGAAAGGTCAGCTTGTTTGTAAGTGTGCAGTTTTTCATTAAATCCCACCTGCATCGTAACTCTCTCAAAAGAAGGAAGTTTGTGTTTGTTTCAATACCAAAGCTGACCCTACTGTTTTGGATGTTTTTCTCCAATTAGCCACAAACTGCTGCAAACAAGACAGATCAGTGGCTACACTATGATTCATCCTGATGTATGTTGTCTGTTTGTGTTAGGGGGTGAACGATGTGCTGCAGGAGCGTTTTGCAGTAGAGATGAGGTGTAACACCGCCTTGCGACTTGCTGCACTGCACATTATGGAGAGGCTAGCAAGCTGTGGACACTCACCCAAAACCAACCTGAAGATGATCACGTGAGATATATAGATGTGCTTTTAAACATGGACTGTACAGAAAAGATGACGTAGAAGTGCCTTAAACCTGATTTCTTTGTTTGGTCAGCAATGGCTGACTTTAGTCGCATGAAGACATCCAGTTGTCGGTGTTAAAACCCTCAGCTGCCTGTGTCTGCCACCGTAGTTAACATACTAATCTATGCAAAAATGTGATCTATTGCTCTTGTACTGTCAGAGTGCACGGAGCTGAATTTGTGAAGGCCCACCACTCATACACATGTTAGACTATAGAAACTTTGTGTGCTGTCTATGGTGCTGAAATTATAACTGTTTAATTTGAGTGTAATAAAACTTTATTAACCAAAGTTTGTTTTTGAAGTTTATTAACATATAAGTCCATCCATCGCACAGGCTGTAAGATTACTGCCAAAAAACAACGTCAAAAATTGAAGCGCTGCAAGAAGTTAGGTCTCAGCTGGTATTGCGTGACTCCACCTCTGAGTTCATTCAGCACATTTAGAATTAGGCAGCTCGGTAATTGATATCATTTTATCACATCTTCATCTGGCATTTCAAATAAATTACCATGAGTGAAGAAATGTTTCACCGTTATAGCACCTACTCTTAAATCTCTGTGACGCTGCGTACATGCCACAATAACCGCCACCAAAAAATATGGCATGCACATCAGGCACGGGAAGTCTTAATAGCCCAATTTTCACTTTGATGTTTGGAATTGGTTTGATACTTCGTAGGTACTGTTTGTTTGTTCTGATCAGCACATTTACATTAATACGCTTTAAAATACATTTTGCTTAATAAAGTTTTATTACACTCAAATGTAACCGTTATAATTTCAGGACCATGGACAGGGCACACAGCTTCCTCGTGAGCTGTGCTCTAACACGTTTTTCATTTTGGGTTTACACAAATTCAGCTGCGTGCACGTTGACCGTACGTGAGATGTAGATCACAGATACACACAAGACTCCCTCGTGAACTTTGTAAAACCTTTTTTTTTTTTACTAAACAAATCGCAGTTAACAGCCTGAGTCTGTCCTATTAGTACATTCCCTGCAGCTGAAATCACATTTAGTTTATGACCTTGCGGAGCCTCTTTTTGTTTGCAATGGTGATGAACAGGTTGGCAGATGAAGTCAGGCAGGAGTCTCTTTGGACTGTGATGTTTGCAGACAACATTGGGATCTCTAGTGAGATTAGTTTAAACAGCTGGCCTCAACCATTCAAAGAAGAAGACAGTGCACAAGAGAGCTGAAGAGGAAAGTGCAGGCAGGGTGGAGTGGGTGGAGATGAGTGTCAGAAGGACAGCTCAAGATGAAGGCTGAGATGGACATGTGCAGAGGAGGGATAGTGGGGTATACTGTATATGTTGAAGAGAAAGACCACAGAGAAGATTCATGGATGTAGTGAAGGAGGACATGCAGAGGGTTGGTGTGAGGGAAAAGGATGCTAGCGAGATGAAGGCTGATCATCTGCTGTGGCGACTCATAAAGTGAGCAGCCGAAAAAAGAAGACGACCACTAATGTCTTTTTGCTTACATGAGTGCCTTTCCCTATTTAACATGCAGATTTAACAGGCTCGTTGTTTTGTGTGTGAAAAAGTTTTAATATCCTTTTAAACAAAAGCAAACCCTTTCAATCTGCATTTGTGTGTTTCCCTCAGAAAGACTTGGGGCATAGAGAACTTTGTGTCATCCACATTGCTGAGGAACATGCGAGAAAAAGATCTGAGGAAGGCCATCGGCTACCACATGAAGAAGAGCCAATCCCTGTACGATCCCAAGCAGAAGGGCCTGTCAGTCGATCAGACACGGATCAACTATCTGGAGGAGCTGAGTGAACTCAAATCATTTGGAGGGAAATCTTTTGGTGCCACCATGATGGTAGGATTTGAGCTGTACATTTTTGTTTTTGAGATTTGATTGTATATTATAATTTGAATCATCTTCTTTCTCTACACTTTCTCCACCTCCTCTGTTGTGTTCAGCTCCAGGACAGGGAGTCGATGGTGACCCTATTAGTGGGAGCACGGCACGGGGTGAGTCAGATCATCAACCACAAGCTGAGCATCCTGTCCACCCTCACAGAATTCACCAGCATAACACGCATTGAGCTGCTGCCTGAATCAGAAAAGGTCAGCCTGGTCAAAATATACCTGCAGGACATCAAGGTGAGACCCAAAAGGATACACACCCACACATAATATGCAAGAGGAACAGAATATTTCATCAGCAACCCTGTAAACACTTTCCGGATTACATTTTCCTGTTAGTTTTTTGAGTTATGATCAATGATGGACAAAAATGTCATCGTATGAGGAAGCCATCTCCCATGGTTTTTCAGTCAGATCCACCCCTCGCTTATTGTTGACCACCAAAACTTGACGTTTCAAGATAGCCCTTCATTAAAGAATTGCTTTGTCACAGTAGCTAGATCTTTTATATCTATATCCATCCACAGTCTATCCATTTTTGTCAGCTCTGGAGGTTTCTGCTTGAGCTGGAAACTAATTAGTATTATTTTTTTCATCTCTTTATTGTGCATTTTGTATTTAGCACATGTTGTTTTGATCTGCATGTTTCCCCTTTTCTTTAGGTGAACATAAGTAATTGTGCAGATCCTTATCAGTCTGGCAGTTTGGAAACAGAGTTTTGTTCTGTTTGGATGATTGTTAATTGGCTTTAAAAGCTCTCTTAATAACCTGCTGACTTCCAGACCTCCTTAACTGCTTAAGCGCAATACTAATTAGCATTCATCTCAACACGATCCACCTTTACTGCAGTGTTTTAATGAATTAAGATGAACAATTTCTGTTTTTCATAACCTCTTTATATTATTCTCTGCACCCCCTTCCATATAATATATATACAAGCCTCAGCAGAAACAGTGGTAGAACTTAATGCTAAGTGCCTTCACACTGCTGAATTGTCTTTCTCCACAACCTCTCTTTCTCCATTCTCTTTCATAAAGCCCATTACTTTACTACTGGAGTCAGCTGCAGCTAAGGATATGTCCTGCTTAATAGCAGGGTACTGCAGAGTGTTTGTTGACCCTGACCTCAACGTCTTTCCCTGGATAGATGACTCCAAGAAGCACAGAATCTCTGCTGAGGAAGGTACAAAGACAACAATGCATTCGTCACACCTGTAACAATCAATAAATGTTATCTTAGTTTAATTTGGATTGATGTTCACAGGTTATGTTTCACGCTGTGGCAGTGATTCAGATGAATCCTCAGACTTAGACATGGAACCGCTGGTCAACCTGGTGTCTGACAAGAAGCCCCGCCTTCGAATCAGATCTTCATCAGATCCAGATGGACGGAACAGAAAAGACAGTCGGAGAAACAAAGATGAGAGTGAGAGGGGAGAGAAACCTGGGGAGGATAAAAGACTAAAAGATGAAAAGGGTTCTGACACCAAAACAGAAAAGTTTCAGCTTGATGAGAATGAAAGCTCCGAGCACAGGAAGGAGATGAAGAGAGTGCAGGATTGTGGACAAATAGAGATCCACGTAACAGACAATGATTCGAGGAGACACACTAGACAGGAAGGTGAGATGGGATGTGAAGAGGATGTGCGAGCAGCAGAGGAGCAGCCGTCTGTATCAGATTCATGTCATACGGACTCTCATGTCCTCACCAGCGCCTCCAGTGACACGCTCGATGGCCTGGAGGAAGATGATTTGATGTCATGTTCCTCTTCCTCTATCCACCCCAGTGCTGCTTCACAAAGTCATGCCAGTGTCCACTCTTCATTTCACCTTCACCCTTACTCTCATGGGCATGTACAGCCTCACCTGCTTGCCCCACCACCTGCTCACTCCCATCCCCTGATTCACCTCACAGCTCCTGACAGAGGAGGAGGGGCCTGCAGGAGGTCAGGCGATGGAGCCGATCCCCAGCTTGCCTCACCCGTCTCCACTTCTTCTCAGAGCCTTGCTGACGCGCAAAGATCTTCAGGTAACCTATGCACTGATGACAGCTCCCTGTGTTTCGCTGAGCTCTCCCGCCTCGTGGACTTCCTGCCAAGCCCTCCAGAGGCCAGTGAGGAAGACGACGACGAAGAAGAGTTGAGGAGGAAAAGGAATGTGTTGAAAGAAACAGATGGGGGAAGAGAGGGAGGAAGTGTAAGCAAGGAAGGTGGTTTTAAAGAATATTCGTCATCGCCTTCCCCTTCTTCAAACACAGACTTTGTGTTTAACTTTGACCAGAGCGACGCACGCTGCTACTACAACATCTGCTCCAACATCACCCCCGACAGTGCACGGAGCCTTCCTCATAAACAGAGAGAAAAGAGGGAGGAGGGAGAGGAGACTCAAGATGTAGACCTGGAGCCAATACCCATCCTGCACCCGCCCCCTGGCTTTGGAGACAGCAGCTCTGATGAGGAGTTCTTTGACGCCAGGGATCGTTTCACCTCACCTGAAGACCCGACATCAGGGGCTGAGCCAAGAGGTGATTTAGTTTTCACTGTGAAGCTGATCTCAAGAATTTTCAAGCCTTGTCTATTGATCAGAAATAAAGGTTGTAAATTCTGCTTTGTTGCCATCTAGTGGCTGAAGCGGTTACTCCCTAAAAGAGTTAGAATATTTACTGGATTACAGAAAATGTTACATAATTGCCAGAACACGTTACATAATTGCCACACCTAACAATGATGGTAGATGCGGTCTACTGATCCTAATGATTTAGCTGGTGTGACCACACTCTTATGCAAGAAAAAAATTCACATATTCCCTACTGCATCAGTCCAGGTGGGATAAGAGTACAGTACACTCTGTGCATCTGAGGGCTTTTATGAAAATTTTAAGGGTTTTTGTTTGTAAGGGTTTTTTTTTTTAATTTGATTTGTTTCAAAAGCAAGCTTATTTCAGAGAGGATGAGTTGAGGGGCTACTCAAGGCCCAGTCAGAGATGAATATGCTAAACTGAAAACTAACCTTAAAGGAAAAAGTGATGCAAAACTTCTAATTTTCTTTGAATGTACATTTATGGCCTATTTTGTGTGTCTCTGTTCTGCACACAGAAGCCATGAAGAATATACATTTTGTTCTGATATTCATTATGCTTTTAACACAAAATTAGCTGAACTGTTTTTGTGCTATCTTGCAGACATTTGCACAGAGATGAAGCTGGACTTCCTCAGCACACTCAGCCTCAGTGATATCAGAGTCTCTGTGCCGGACACAGACAAAGTTACAGAAGCAGAAGATGATAGAAGAGAGAGAGAGGAAGAAGGGGGAGGCAGAGAAACTTTGTTCCAGCTCAGAAAAAGATCGAGGAAGCGGCGTTCCTTCATGGAAACCGATTACACCTCCAGGGTGTCGTATCCAGAGCCAGATCCAGAATCAAAGCAGGCCGTGACTTCCAAGCGGTGTCATAAAAAACATTTGGAAGAAGTCAGTGATGCCCAGATCCTCAGTTCAGATCCTGAACCTTCAGAGCAAACCAAGAATCCTAGCCCCACTGTCTCCTCACTTACTCACTCTGAAGGGGAACCTGCTCAGCTTGAGTCAAAGCCCATTCTGTCAACACTCTGCTCGCGTGGACCAGGTTTTGGTTCTCTTGATCAGCCTAGAGACCTAAAGCCTGCTCCCAAAACCAGAAAACAGGAAATGGAGATGGAACCTGATGCAATGGAGTCCAAATCGGTCACCGATCTGGTAAAATCAGTCTCTCCAAAAATCACTGTTGTCCGCTGCCGGGTGGATCCAGACGGAAAGGAAAGTGCCGACCGGAGGGGTGATGGAAAGGAGGAAGTGGAGGGACAGGAGCAGGAGAGGGAAGGGAAAGAGGAAGGGAAGAAGCCAGAGTCAGCAGGTTTGACAGGGAATGGACCGTTCACTAGTCATATGTTTTTGCAAGAAATCACTAAACAGAAGATTAAAGAGGAGGAAGAGGAGAAAGAGGGAGTGGGAGGATTCTCGTCCAGTCTGAAGAGACCACTTGTGGGTGTGCGGGTGCCACCAGAAATCCACATACTGTCTACATGTTTACCAGACGAGAGTAAAAAGGGCAGTAATGGCCTTTTGGTGTCTGGTTTGATTGCACCAGAGATAAAAAATGCAGAAGAATACATGCTTAAAGGCCCCTCATATTCACCACCACCACCCCCACCTTCATCCCCTCTACCCTCAGTACCAGTCCTTCACAAATCCCAGAGTGGCTGTTTAGTGACGGAGGAAGAGGGCAGCGAGTACATGGAAATCCAAAACAAAATTACAGCTTCAGATTATAAGGAACACAATCCCAAGACAAGCAATCAAAATGAACAGGCACACGTAAAAGTCACAAGCGTTAACGACGATGACGCCATCAGGGCTGTGACCACGAGTGATGAAGTTACAGACAGCACCACTTCTGACAATGTTTTTGATGATGATGATGATGATGAAGTGAGTAATTCACTGAGTGACAGGAGAGATGACAGGACTAAAGCTACAAAGTGTAGAGCTAAATCAGCAGGTCAAAGCGAGTCACAAATCAAGTCTCGCACAAGAATTCATTCTGATTATACTCGTGCTATCAACTCAATTACAGCAAAGCTCGGAGCTGCAACAAGCGTCACGTCTCCTACTTTTAATTCAGGCGTTGGATTGAAAAGCGAGATCACATTTCTCAGCGCTTTAAATCAAAATGTGGATAAACCCAGAAGTGAAACCCAAAGTGCTGAAGATAAAGAAAGTTTAGCTAGTTCTAAGTTAGAAAAGACTAGCATGACTACGATCACAGATCTCGCCAAACAACCTATTTCTCCGACTCATTTCCTCTTCCAAACGTGTTCCCCCGCCATCATGGGCCGATTATCTGCATCAACGCTTAGGGGGAAGATTCAACAGCTGCCTCTTTATTTATCACGATCTCAAGAGTCTCTCAGTCAACCCGGGATTGGGAACATGGCCCAGAGTCCTGCTGAGGACAACACCAAGGAAGGAGCAGAGGTCACCATTAATGTAACAGACGTTAATGATGTCACACAAAATGCTGACTTAGAAGTGGGCGACACCTCGGAGTTGGTGGAGTCAGATGATTCGGATACAACAGTCACAGGATCAGAGGTGGATGGGGAGTTTTTTGTAGAACTATCGTCAGCAAAGACTTGTAATTCAGGGACAGAGGTGAAGGAGGTCAGCTCTGACTTGCCTGTTCAGACTGAGCCTAAGCCCCAACATCGAAATTTGTTGTACTCTGAACCTGATAAGGACACACCAGGACCAATAACAGAGCCCCCAGCCTCCATAGTGAGCCAGCTCCAAAGAGATGCCACAGGCTTAAAGATGGACACTCCTGGTCCCATAAAAGACTCTCCAGAACCAAACATCAAAGTCACAAGTCCAGATGTGGATGTACCAGGTTATAAAACATCCAATCGATCACCTTCCATCCCTCCTGCAATCGTGGTAACCACAGAGAATCTAAATGGGCCCAGACTTCCTTTTCAGCCACAGACAATAAGAAGGACCAGTAGCGACAGGCCTTTAATGGGTCTTTGTGGACCTTCAGAGAAAGTTTCAGGCTCACCAAAAACACCTTCCTCAGGGTGCAGAGTGTTCACTATTTGTGAGGATCCAACTGAGACAAAGGCCCAGGCCGAGGTGGTGTCTGCTCCACCTCTGAAGTCTGAGTTCGGGTGTGGTTCTGTACTAGCGTCTGGATGTGAGTCGATCGTAGAGGGGGTGCAGGTGCCACTGGATGCTTGTGGTTGCCCGGCTGTTTACACAAACTGCTTTGGCAGGGAGGACAGCTTCGATGATGAGCTGACGGTCTACGAGTTCTCCTGCCGCACACAGAGCGGTGGAGTGACGCAGACTTCTGGGGCAGGTCTTCCTCTAATGAGCTCTTCCCCTGTTCCCTCCTTCCTTTCCCCTTCATCCTCCCACTCCCCCTCTTTTCCTCGTTCCATTCTTTTCTCCTCTTCTACCTCTGAGCTCAGCCCTCTCCTCTCGCCTCTCTCTGACACCTCTGACCCTTTCACTTCTCAAACGCACAAGGACACCATGAGTCGGCTGGGTCAGCAGCGCTACCCAGAACCTCCCACGGGTTTCCAAGTACTCCGCTTAGATGTGGACCAGCTTCTTTCCATTCTAGAAAGTAGCAATGCCGACCGATCTGTAGGAGGACACAGAGCTCGTCACCCAAGAGAAACGTGCCCTGCTCACTTTACAGAGAACAAGAGGGTGCTCCAAATGGAGGCACGGCGGCTGATGTCAGGCTGCCAAAAGGTGGTGGGGATCGGACAGAGCCCAGAGGAGATGCTTCACTCTCTGGCCAACAGTTTCCGGACCCTGGTGGAGCTGGCAGGCGTGTGCCTCTGGTTTTCTGGGTGCGACAGGTGCGACCGGAGGAACGCAGAGGCTGTCGCAGGTCTGGCAGATGTGGCCCGCTCATTCAGGGACTTCTGCCTGGCAGCGGAGCGTGCCAGCAGCAAACGCAGCTGCCAGGACCTGAGCACCAAGCTGCTAGCCAAACAGTGCACAGCACTCACCGCCTCAGTCTTCTGCCTCACTCAGCTGTTCCGCACCCTCACTGCACTATGAGGTGACCACAGCCCTTCGAGAAATTACCTTCAGCCTTGCAACCTGTGGTGTTCAACTCCACATCCGTGAGGTCACCAGTGAGCTCACAGCTGCTGTAGGTGCGGGATAAGTGTGACCTGGGACTCTTGGCTTGTGGTGCTGTTCCAAGGAAGCTCCAAAAACTGGGGCCGGTTTACAGTTTTTTTCCAGTTACCAAGGCAGAGATCGCTGAGGCGCATTTGGTGTCTCACTAGCTGTGCACGTACTGTACCAAACAAACCAGACGATGGCCAAGAGCCAGACTGTAGAGTGCTGCAAGCTTGCATTCCAATATCAAGGAGCTGATGTACTTGAATGTATTCTATGTTATTAACTGTTTATTTATTTATTGACTGGTTTATTTAATGAGATACTGCAGTTTGTCTAAGGAATAAAGGAATGTCAAGGAATAAATATGGAAATGTTTACAGTCATAGACAGAGGAGCAGTGGTGTGTCGAAGTAGTGGGCCTTTTTCACACATGCACAAGCACACATGTAATTGAGTCAGAGTAACTCTGACTCATCTATTCATACACTGGCCTTTTGTTCAACAGACTGACCATTTTAACTCCTCTGCTCATCTGACTGCAGTTTACGGATTCTTATATACTATATCTTAATATTCTCCAGGATGTCAGTGAAGACTTTTTCTGAATGTTAATGTTTACAAAACCAAAAACTAGTGTGAGACATGATTTGATGATTTCAAGCCTGAAGCCATTTGCTGTTTTAAAAACCTCGTAGTGGAATGCTGATGTATGCGCGTTACAGGATTTTATGAAACGGCACATTCAGTTTTTTGTCCTTTTACACCGACATTTGATAGGACCTGTGGAAATGTCATTCTCAACGTTTTCTTTGATTTATTTTCTCTTTGACTAAAACTTTCCAGTGCATGGTGAGGTTACTGTTACAGCTCCTTGCATTTTTTTTCCATATATTAAGTTATTTTTGTATATTCCACAACAGTCCACAGGCTTCAGGAGATACTTATCAATGGGTATTTATAGTGTGTGACAGAGTTCTTGAGTTTCTGATTGCTTTGAAGATTATAAAAACCTTCACACCTCTGCTTGAGCTCTGGGGATGATGAAGAAAAACGACTGTCCCTTACACTAAGTGCATTATTATAGATTTCCCAGTATGACCACAAATACTACTTGACCAGTGACATAATTTGGCCACAGAATGCAGTACTGTTGATTAAATGTGTGAGCTTTTTCAGCCTTTGACACATTGTGTAGGCCGGTCAGATCTGGTGATTGGTCTCTTTTTACTTTTCTTTAACATCAACACATTCGACACAAAAATGATGTGATTTGCGTAAAATGTATTATTGTGGATAAGCTGTTTGTATGGCAGCATTTTCACTCTGAATGTTTAACAGTTAAAAGGCTTGAGACACAAGACCTGCATGTTCACTGGAGAAATAACCATCAAAAGTCCTTTCACCGCTTCAGTTCAGGGGATACAGGAAACTGCAAACAGTGTTTCTCTTTATATTTATGATAGCAGCCAAAACACGTTTATTCACTTGTACTGTTTTGTTTCATTAGATTCCAACAGGATATTTTCCCATATTATTTTTTCCAGTTTGCAGAGAAGAATGGGTTTAGTTGATCTCCGTGTGGACGTTTCCCTAAAAGTAATGATGGAAAACCTTTTTCTTTTTTTTTTTCTAAAATCTTCTGTGCTCACGAAGCATGCTGTTATAATCCATAAAATGTATTGTTGTCTCTTCAGGGATTTTATCTGTGAATGACTGAAAGATGAAGTCTGCGCTTGCTTTGTAATGCTCAATTCCCACCATTAAAAACTATGTTATGATCTTTTCATGATTCCTTTTATTGTTCATCCAACAGGATCTTTGCTGAGTCAGGCAAACAATGCAACAGGGGTGCAAACTCAGAGTAAGGCGAGGGTGTCCAGATCCGCTTTCTCTGTCATCCTCATCAATGCATTATTATAAGGATAGCTGTATGAGACTAAATATTAGTAATAAGCACTGGCAGCTCTTGTGGTTAAAAAAAAAAAAGATTTTGAAAATTAAAAAGGTGGACTCCCCCCTCCTATGTCTCACATTGGTTGGGTCCGCTGCCTACCATTACTTAATCAAAAAGGTGACGTTAGACATTATTTACATCCACCAGTCATCAGATTAAAACACATGGATGGTTATAACTAGTCTACATTTTTTTTTGTGGCTCCATTACTTCAAAGTTGAATCTTGTATTATAGTGTGACCATATTGCTAAGAGGTCGCTGCTTAATTCATGTTTCTATATCAGGAAAGAGGCACAGCTGAACATAATTAACACAAGTGAAGATAATAAAGAAGAGGGAAAAACAGAAAGATGAACTAAACTGGGAAAATGATAAAATTAGGCAAAATTCAATCGTCATAGTTCACACTGAACACATGTGACAGATATGAAAGAGTCTGGAGATGCTGTGGCATCTGTCACATGTGCTCAGAGTGAACCTGCTCTCATCAGTGACAGTCCTGCCAGTTCTGATGTTCTCTGGCGAATGTCAGTTGATCTGCATGTTGCTGGGCTGTGAGCACAGGTCCCTCTGAAGCAGGGATGGCAATTATATTTCCCAAGAGTCCACATGAGAACCTGGGACTGTCGTGGAGGGCCCCACCTTGAGTCCTGATTTCTCATACAGCCTCTTGGGAAAATTAATTGCCCACCCCTGCTCTGATTTCATGCTCACAGATTCTGTTTCTAACATTTTCACCAAATACATGCACACGGGTAGCTCACTGAAGGTCATCCTGTGTGGCCCTGGTAATCATCTTCCTGTTCCTCCATGAACAGAGAGGAGCAGATACCGGCCCTGCTGCTGGATTGATGCCCTTCTGTGGCTTATCTCTGATGCTGTGCTGGGCCATCTCATGCTACAAAGACACTATAAAAAAGCAAATCTAAAAAAAATGACTTTAATTTTCACCACAGCAGGTGAAAATGGATCTACATTGGTGTATTCTTCCTAACTGGAAAGACTGACATCCCTGAAGTTTAACTCACTTTCTGTTATAGGCTACTGTGGTGATTGCATGTTGTCCTAAACTTTTTTTTTTTTTTTTAAACTGGTGTAAAATATAATTGAAAAGCAAAACACGTGATAAAATCACGTGACTAAAAATCATCATAAGAACACCTATAAAGTTAAACAGGAACTAAAAAGAAAA
>VOQK01037093.1:0-12263 GCA_015052645.1 Benitochromis conjunctus
GTCGGTGGTTCGATCCCAGGCTCCTCCAGTCTACATGCCAAGTATCCTTGGGCAAGATGCTAACCCCATGTTTGCCATTAGGAGGGCCCGGTGGCGCCAGTGTCCGGCAGCCTCGCCTCTGTCAGTGCGCCCCAGGGCAGCTGTGGCTACAATGTAGCTTGCCATCACCAGTGTGTGAATGTGTGTGTGAATGGGTGAATGACTGATTGTAGTGTAAAGTGCTTTGGGGTCCTTAGGGACTAAGTAAAGCGCTATACAAATACAGGCCATTTACCATTTTGTTTACAAGAAAGCTCCACAAGGCCCCTTTAAAAGCAATTTTGGTGTTCGCATGCATTGTAAAAAGTTGCAGAAGTAAAGTGGTCGTATCTCATTTTTAAATTTTAAACTCGAGGGGAATTCAAAAGCCCTTGACCAGCGACAAGGTATAATTAAGCTCAACTGTTTATTTGAAATCGTAAGTATGCCCAGCCTCAATCAGCGACATGGTCAAAGTTGAGGAGGTCGCAGGGTTAACAACCCCACAAGAGAACAGTAGTATGGGAGAGAGCTTCTGAGTCTGAGAAACAAGGCTTACATACCAGCTGGTCTCACAGCAGATAAACCACCAACAGATCCTGCTCACACAAACACACCGGTTGAACAATCATCCACATTTCACCAGCATCAGCCCTAATGATCCTCCTGACCTCACTGACCCTACCAGCCTCAATAAACACAAGAGGAAACCTCCCGGTCTGCAGTCTGTGAGGTGTGTGAGGGATTTACAGTTTATTAGTGAATCCAGCCCACTTTATTACATGGATTGAGTCCTTCAGAGTTCAAAAGGGTACACAAGATTTTCCAAAGGTGAAGAAATAGTCCAACGGCAAGATGAGGAATGCAAGTAAACAGGAGCGGAGGGGGAAAGTGTTGTGTTTTCCACTGCTGATGTTATCAGGGATTCATCGAACACGTAGGTCTGATGTAAGACTAAGAAAACCAAGCAACAGCAAAGCCTGAATTTGGGGAACTCAGTGCAGTAAGAACTACTTTAAAGTACATGAAAAACACAGCTTCATCACTTTGTCTCCTTCACCGCCATCTCCACAATTCAATTCAGATCCAGTTTGTTTTTCTTACTCCTCCCAATTCAAGTCCATAATCCTTGATACGATGGGCACCTTCCTCTGTAAGTATAGCCTGTCATTCTGATGTTTACATCAGTCAACAATTTGTCTTTTTTTCTTTCTGATGGCAACGATACTGACGTGATTTGCAAACTTTTCTCTTGCTAAGAGCTGCTGTTAACTGTTGTTTTTGTTGCTGTTTGCTGCTTTTAGCCGGCATCAGTGAAACTTTCTTTGAAGTAGATCAAACCTTGTTGGACTCGGACACTCACTCAATAAACTCTGATACAATGTGAGGATGTAATCAAACTGTTTATAAGAGGGAAAGTGTGATTTTTAGGATACTCGAGCCTAACGTTAGCTGGCATAATGTTAGCTTATAACCAGCTGTTATTGTTGGTTAGCTGGCTTCTTGTCAGCCGCCACATCAGCTGAAAAGAAGTAACTGTGACTGTATCAGGAACAAATGACAATGTCTTTGCATGTTTTTGTGTGTCAGTTCAGGAGAGGAAGTTTGAGTTGAGGAAGAGGATGAGGTATAAATGAGCCAGGACGAAGCGAGAAAGAGATAATGGAAATATACATGCACAAATGTCAAATACTTGGAAACAACAGTACTAGTCTGTGATTTAAAAATCAAATATTACCCAGCTTTCCCTCATATCATCACCCCTAAAACGGTGGGTAAAAAGACAAATCACGATCTGATCCAATGCTATTTGTGATAAAGAGTCAATTAACAGAAATCACGTTGCTTCCCTTTCCCCTTCCTTATCAATCTGACACCCTGGATTCCATTCCAGCTGATCCTTAATGTCTTCCTGCTTCATGCTCATTCCTCAGATTCACAGACAGGCTGTTATGGCTCCCTCGACAGAGTTGTTGTTTTTGCTTTAGGGCAGTTCCACCCAAGTTTCTAAAGGAGTGTGGCTCACCAAACTGGCGCCATACTCACCAGGTCATCGTGAACCTTTATTTTCAAACCTCAGGGAGGCCAATCGTCCTCACCACCAAGACTGACTAATGAATTTTAAACTGCATTAAATTGGCTCCAATGGTCAGGAAATGTCACAAAAACAACGTTGTCTTACATCAGTTCCACCATTCTGGGAAGCTATTATAATGGGTTAACTTTCATGCCCTGTCCCTATGAATTTAATGGCCTTGTCATGGTATTTTTTCATGTTTTTAAACCTTTACCTCGCCTTCCCTACAACAGACTGTGTCAAAATGTAAAAACTGATTTAAAACTTAAATGCATTTCAGAAATCAATAGAAACACAAAATACTCTGGCAACACTTAAACTCTGGCTATCACACGTTTATGCAAGTTATACCAAGTTTAGCCCCATTTCCAAACAATTACATTCCCATGTGACTCTCAGATTGGGTTTATTTGTGATGTTTCACAATTACTTAAGTAACTTATTTACTATTTATAGTTTAGCTTTTCTAAAGTCACTCATTTTTAGTAAACCCTGGAAAAAACGGCATCAAATCCTTTTGATGCCCAAACCAGTAAAACCTAATAATATGAAACCAATGTAATAAGGAGGTATATGGGACTCAGAAGGATAATCCTCAAGACTTTTATATCCTCCTGAGAACCGAGGAGAAAATAATCTTCCCATTGAACTTTTTTTGTGATTTCCTCCTTCTTTGGTGCTAAAAGAAGCCACCCAAACACATGACATATGAATGGAAAGCCCAGGATGTCCTCTATTTAGTACCTCAAGAGTTAGTAGGGTAGCTCAAATAAGTCAAAAGATATAGACTAAAACCAAATGTCCATTACAGAGGACATAAATGAATAGGCTGGTTCTCAGGATTATATGGGAGACAAAGGTTCAACTCCCATCAGGCCCATTTTTGTTTATTCCCAGACTTCATCAGTCCAAATTCTTTTGGGTAAAGATCAAATATGTATGCCTTGAACTAACCATTTTTTAAAATCTTAAATATTTGAGCCTCCAAATCAATAAAGGTAGAATATGAGTGCTAAAAATTCATGGAAGTACTTTGGAAAACATTGTGGAATCCAGTTAAGAAATCAGTTTGCACTCAACCACCATCAGATCCTTCAGAAACACCATGTCTGTCCTTCCCCCTCACCTTTAGGGATGCTGATTTTGAAGTCCAGGTCTCTCTCCTCCAGGTGGTACAAAGCGACTTCCTGTAACCTGGCTCGCTCCAGCTCTGATAGGCTCTGGATGGGAACTGGCTGTAACCGCACGCTCTGTCCCAACATGGTGGCCCACGTGTGATCCCCCTGCAGAGAAAAGAGATGGTTAAAGGATACAGACGACACAAAAACACCTATAGAAACACAAGCCATTAATCAACGGGTACCAGATGGTCTTCAAACAAAAATGCAAAATAAAAATCTCCACTGACATGCAACCTCTGACCGTTACCAACCAACCATCAACTACTTAAAGGCAAAAAAATCTTCAAAAGCAAAAACAGAACATTCAGCACTGAGTAAGCATGCAGTTTTGTCTTTTGTTTTTCTCACTGTGTAACAAGATAAAAAAAGAAACCAATTTTCTCATCAAAAAAAATCACCGTGTTCATTTGTTTTCACTACTCTTAAGCCTGTATTTATTTTTATGCTTAGCCTTTTATTACAAAAACCTATTGTGATGCCCTTTTTGTCTGTTGACCTTGAGATCTTTGCACAGTAAAAGCTCATTAAATCTCTGCAGACGCAACCTGACCTTTTAAAAAAGGGGGAAAGCCACAAGTTTAACACAGGAAGTCTGCATTTGTAAGAACAACAAAAGCTAAATTACATTGCACAGTTTATATTAAGACTTCTGTGACTCTAGAGGAGCCTGTTTATTGGGGAAAATCTTGGTTTATAAAACTACTTGATTAAAAAAATAACTGAACTTTAGTAATTTCGAAGAATAATCCTTTCTAATTCATACAAAAACAAAAGAAAAACCAAAACAAAGAAAACTAAAAACATTGTGTCAAGGAGTTGTATTGTTTTACTTAGTAAGGTTTAATCTACGAACATTTTCAGCTTTCTGCTTGAAGGCAACATGCTAATAACATTGATGCATCAATAAATGGAACCACTATAAGAAGTAACCAACTGAAACTCCAGATTAGTCTTCTTTACTGTATCTCATATTGATAAAATGTCATTAATCAAAAGGTGTTCCGATTTCTTTAAATCAATCTTTGCTTAGAGCCTAGATACCCCCTCAATTCTCTAGCAGGCTGCCAAACATCTTTACAGCGAGCATTGGCTAAAGTTGGAAAATATTACGATTATACAGCAGTGTACGAACAGAACCTGATCTTGAATGGACCACAGGGAAATGAAATCTGCTTTTAAAAATTAATTTTCACCATTCCTCATTTAAATATTTATCCTCTGAAAGATTATTTAAAACCTTTTTTTTTGGTGCTAAACAAACACAACACACTGTCAATGTTCTAGCAATCTCGTAATGACCATTTCAAGGTAGAAATTTTTAATTTTCAAATAACTTGGAAGGATCGAGGAAACACCTATAAATCCATCCCAAAGCAAGTTTCACAGTTTTCACATTTTTGTGGTACGGCTTTTTTTTATTCATTGTGGCATCAGTTTGAAGCCTAAAATATTAAAATGCTACTATCTCTGTAAGGTGGTAAGCTTGAAGCAACTGCACAGTTGTCATACACTGTAAAGTATCATAGTACACACACTATATATTCTCATGCTCTTTAGTTTACTTGAAGGCCCGAAGTGTTTAACAAGTTCTTCTTTGCTGTGGTAAACATTTCAGTGGTCAAGAGACAGTCACAGATTGTATAAGCATTAGCTGAAAGTCGTTTGAAAGCATAGTAAGTGTTAGGGCTGATCCCAGTTTCTTTTTGGAAATGTGGAGAACATTAAATCTTCACCTCAACACAGTTTACCTTCTACTAGATTCTCACCATGCAGCAGGTAGGAGAGCAAGGAGCCAAATCACAGAGCTAATAAATAAGGAGGGAGATGGAGACTAGAAGAAGAATTGTAGAATCAAGAGATCTTAAGGAATGCTAAGAAAACAGGAAAAACAATATTAAGTGAATACTGAGATGAAGCACAGGGGGTTGGTGTTGATGCAGGGATGAAGTGGCCGCAGGTTAATAAGAACCAGACAATCGCATTCCAGATCTTAAGTCTGTGCTTCACAACCCATTCACTCTGTCAGACAAGCATGTGTTTCTAATACATGCATGCTGTGCGACTGTTTTCGGAGAGCGTAAGCGTATAGGAACTGTGCAAATCAAGTAACCAATACATCCACACTGTACCGTCATCTTTAGCAACTCATTGATTTACTTCTATGATCTGAGGTGAATTCAAACCACCTCTGTTTGCCACGATGCCAATGGTGTTTTGTTCTGGTTCACCACATTGGGGTTAGGTTCCCCACTCTGGTTGGAGGATTGTGCCAACTTCTGTAATCTTTTAGTTTGCAAAAATTACATCCAGATGGGATAACTTTACATCTTTGTGCCTCAAATTCTTGTGGCATGTGGTTAAATGAAACCGCATGGGAAGTTTGTAGGGTAACGTCTCTTTGTTTAAAACTAAAGGAGATCCGAAACATGACAAGAAGGTCCTAAGCCAAGAAGATCTGAAAACCCCACTCCTTTAGACTTTAGCTGTGCATTGTATTCAGTAAACATTTACAGTGTTTTAGATGAAATAATATTCTCCACAGGTGTCAGAGACAATATTTATTAAAAAAAAAAGAAAGAAAGAAGTAAAATATGACAGAAAAATGTAAACGAGAAGAACTTTATACTGAAACTTTCAGTATTAAACTTTTAACTGACAGGATCATATTCAGTGACAATGTGCTTCTCTATTGATTACTCAATAGTCGGTCAACTAAAGCTGAACTTCACGAAACTCGGTGAAAAAGCCGGAACATGGCGTAAAGGTTGAGATGATCTACTTGTCCTCCTCCCTGACCTCCAAATTTGGATTGTTTTGTATATAAGAGTAGACTGTTGAAGTAAAAAAAAGTCAACGGTAAGCATCACAAATCAAAAGATTAAATGTTGTGAGATTACCAACTGCTGTGAGATTAGTTTCAGGAGAGGACTTGTACTTTTTAATAACTCCACTGCAGTCTAAAGAAACTGGCTGCAGTTCAGGGTGTAGCAGATGGTGCTCATGAGCTAGGCCCAAATGAAATGGCTATAAGACCCAACCAACTTTTTTTTTTTTTAAGAGTCCAGAAAATAGCATGGATATTATGTTTATGAATTTTAATTGTTCCCACAAAAAATTAGGATGCTTCTAATGATCTCATATGCAAATCTAAGTGTGCCTTTCCGTCACTGGTGGATCCAGGGGACGGTTCCTGCGGATTGGATAACTACCTGGCAACAACATATTTGATGACACCGCCATGGACGGCCAAGCCAGTCATCCTCGGCTCAGCTCAACCGGCAGACTTTGTGTTACCTCTCCAGCACTGTTTCTTTATACAGGAGCATGTAGGGGTGGACTGCCTTTTTATTTTGGATTACCATTTTCTCATGTCTTTGTTAGTTAGGCAGGTAAGTCATTGTCATTTGGTTTGAATCTTTTCGTTGGTAAGTTTGGTACATCCTTTAGATGGGCTCCTTTTGTTTGTTGTTTTGGCGTTAGGTCCACCCCAAAGTTATAGCCCGCTCCTTTGTCTTGCATTAAACCCTCTCGTTGTAAATAAATCACCATCAAACGTTACTAACTGTGTGCTGTGCTGTTTGGGGTCAGACGGGGATGTTGTGGTCTGGCCACCCCTAGACGGGCCATAACACAGTTATAAACAACAGCTAACATGAGAATTGTAGTTACATCACAACAGAAACGTACACATGTGTCTAAGAAACAGCTGGTTTTGGTGGTGAAAAGTTAACCGCTATCAGGATATAGATTAAAATTAAAGTGGTTCTTTGTACCTGGAGGTCAAGTTCAAGGGCCGTATGATAGGTTAATATAAACATATGACAACTTTTTATACATACAAATATTTAGTAATTATGACTTGACACCTCTCACATTCGTGTTATTTCTTGTGTATTCTTGCTTTGTTCAGTCATGTTATCTTTCTTATTGTTATTCTCTGAAGGTCTCGCTGTGCACTATGTGAATGTGGAAACAGATCCACGTGTGCATGATTTTCTCATGACTAACTGCAGACTGCACAGCGTGATTGGACAAAATTACTTTGCTCCTAATGCTAAACACAACCAGACAAATTGGCTGTGGTGAAAGTGAAATGATGAATGATGAAAGTTGCCCACAAAAGAGCGCTGAGGCCTTGTCCACATCATGGATCATGGACTCACTCAAAGCAGCAGGGTTCAGTGGAAAACAATACCACAGGCGATATGGTTTGCTGTATGAAATGCCAAACTTTACACATGACATTTAAGTTAAATGTCAGGACTCATGAGCAGTTTTTAAACCTATACATTATGTGTATTTTCTCTCTTGCTGTGGTGGATGTTTGAATGGTCTCACCACACATTCACGATGGGTCAACTTCTATTGGTCAGTCCTAAGAGTGTCAAATATATCTTTTTTTATGTTCACAAAGAGAAGCTACCAGTTGTGGTCAATCATGATTGACAAAAGGCATTGTAGGTCCTTTAGAACCACTTATTAAAAGACTTAAGTGAGTGTGTGTATATTTTTGAGCTGGTATGTATATAAAATCAATTTCCTATGACTTATGGTCCATAGAAAGAAAACAAATCTCATGAAACATAAGAAAGATGATAAAAAAAAGATAAAATACACCCAAATATTTTGGACCCTGTGTGGATTAGATTAAACTTGTGCACCAATTCTTGTTTTTCTAAAGTCAGAAAGCTGTAAACTCTTTCCACCCTGGAAAAAGAACAGTTCAAAGAAGTCATTAAAAGCCCCAAATCACCACGACATTCATGCCTGTGATGTAAACTGCTGACCACAACTGTAAGTACTGAGATTCGTTCACTGGGAAGAAAGTCTAATGGCTGCTTCTGCAAGTCATTGGTGACTTGATTTTTTATTTATTTATTTTTATTTTTTTACTACAGTAGCCACTCCCATAGCTGTTAAGGTCAGTGGTTTGGAATACCATGCCAGTCTTTTATTATCTTTATTGGGAACTGGTTCTCGACTGGACCCTAGTACCAAGAACTCTAGAAACTGATGGAGAGTGCCTGGTATTAACCCCTATTGGCATTCTCGCCTTGGAGCTGCTCCTGAGAACATCTGACCCATCCTGTCATCATGTGAGTCATTAAGAGTCACGGGGGGAAGGTATGAGTCATTTGTGGGACATCTTGTGAGTTATTTAGCTCACGTGGGTCCAGGTTAAAGTAGGGATTGAAACCAAGTCAAGCTGCCTTAAATTCAAGCCCTTAAGGCTGCCATGATCTGGATGATCAATGTGGCTAATATTACCAAAATATGCAAACTTTAGCAAGTTAATTTTGCAATCTTAGAAGAATCATTGACATCTACCCTGTTATTACCAGTGTCTGTTTCCCCAGTGTTAAACAATCTCACTCTGGCTTCAACCATGTTTAAAATAATTATGTTCATCAACCTTTTTCTACAGATCAGTAAGTGAACGCTGCTATTCACGAAGTTCTGATTACATCAAATCGGCAAACAATGTTTCAAAAGTCCATCATTTGTGGTAAAGGTTGTCATGAATGGTTTGGTCAATTTTGAGTCACTCGGCCACAGATACAATTTTATTTTCATTAATAATGTGTGGAAAATGTGTCATGTTTGGCTCTGTGCCAAACATGATACAAACATTTCTCTGATGTAAAACTAACTAGAAATCACTGTAATCTAAACTCAAGACTGTTTTACATAAAATATTTGACCGTAGTAACTGCTTTCCAATCTTTCCAATCCATTTCACCGTGAAGACGAGGAGAAAAAAAAGACTTAAAAACCGTATTGTTGACTTAGTTGACTATTGAAATAAGACCCTCCTTCACCCCTCTGTAGGTTTACTTTTTTTGTACAATCATGCATTTTCAATACCAGGAACTAGGAAATGAGGCATTGCAGCCACATGAAAGACAAACCACACAGGAAGGTAGCAGAAAGTGGAATACAATGACCTAAACCTCTCATTACTGATTTTAGAAAGTAAAAGAAAAGCTTTTAAATTTTTTTCCAGATGTTCACCAAAATAAACTCGGACTTCTCACAGAACTTGAAAATGTGATGAGATATAAACACATAACAGATGAGACCTTGCAGAGCTTCAAAGAAGCAAATCAGCAGATCAAACAGGACACTGATCACTGCAATCAAGGACGTGTTGTTCAAAGCAGCACCTGCTAAAACTGGGCCCATTTTTGAGTTTGCATTCAAAAGCAGGCTATATAACCTTGTTGTGATGCTGTGCCCCCGTCTGATGACACAATACAGTAAGAAACACGGTGTGAGTGCTTGGATGCTTTTCACTCCGCCTCTGTGCTCCTTCCTCTCCTCACCTCTCCATTATGCTGCTGTTTTGTGTATAGTCTCTCCCTTGGGTGCTTCCCACCATGTGCACCCCCCCACCCCCACAGACACACACACCTACCAACTTCTTGGCCAAACTGTGCAAATGAGGCAAAGATAAATACCGCCTCTCGTTCTCATTCATTAGCAGGAGGTGACGAGGTGGTTCTTTTTTCCTGAATTACAAGAACATTTTAATTGTTTCCATTAACATAATAACATTGCTTATTTATTTGCTGAGACAACTATTGATTCCCTGATCAACCAAACATCTGGGAATGCTTGAAAACTAGAGTGTATGGTAAAACTGTAATGTAATGTGTATTAATAAAGCTATGACAAATATACTGCAATTGCCCACAATTTTAAACCCCTGCAGGGTCAAATAATCAGCAGGGAAAAACAAGAACTATCGCTGAATCCCAAAAAACTGCTGAAGTAATTTCATTAAAGATTACTTTTTTTGGCTAAAATACAGCAGTGATTTTCAAACTGTTCCGGTCCAAGGAAAAGTTACCAAGGAGATAATCTTCAGGGTGGTCAATGACTTCTTAAAGACCCCCTTGTGGAGCAACATGAATATTTTTCCTTCCCGAGTACATAAAAGGAAATAATTGACACAAGATCCCATTCTATTCATGTAAAGTGCCCAAGGCTGTATGTATGTGCTCTTTTTAACGATGACCCTGTGTAACATAGTTTTTCTTTTTACGTATTTTGCATTATATCCTGATGCTTATACTGCCAAGACTGAGAAAATATGTAACAGGGGGTCATATGACTGTTGGGTTTTTCTCTGTATGTATTATTATAGGGTCTACCTTACAAGATAAAGCGCCGTGAGGCGACTGTTGTTGTGGTTTGGTGCTGTACAAATAAAACTGAATTGAATTAAATTGAGTGTGCTTGACCTCCCCCTGAAGTCCTGCGTGGTTCATCTGTGGTATCGCTGGGTACATTTCTCAGACCTGGTTCAGTTGTATTATTGTGGGGTCTTTACCTTACAAATTAAATCGCCTGAGAAAACCTAAAGCTGCAGCTGGTACCACATACTTCAGCTCAGTATGAAAAAAGGTAAGCTGTAGAGGGGGCGCAGTTATTTTCAGGCACAGTACAAGGGAAGCAAGCTTGCTGTAAGTACACCTTGAGAACCTCTAAATAAAATTTTACCACAGTATTTTTCTCTAAATCAGGGATATATATTGTAGAGGGGTCCTGTGCAAGCCTGACAACATTTAGTTCATACTGTGCCTTTATGGATATACAAGTTTCAAATGACCATGGCAACTGACGTAACCCCTGGACAGGTCTAGAAGGGAGTAGGAAGGAAACTGAGCTGGACCCAGTTTTGAGAAGGTGTATTAGCACCAGAGATTATGTAGGAGACATCTGGTGGTGTCATGCAAAGACATGCGCGTAAGATCTCTGTTGTTAAATGTCCTAGCAAATGTAATCTTGCAACAATGTAACAAATATGACGTTCCTTACATTTTGAGAGGGTCAATTTGAATCTAAAAGGTGAGTTTTGCAATCCCCCGACCGAGTACATGTGATAAACCACAGCATCAAAAAGCAAAAGTTAAGTCAAAAAGATGAGTATCAAACTCATCGGTCACAGTCGAGTTTGACTGTATTTAACTGGGAAACAACACGTGCTATACATCAATTCAGCATCCTGTGGAGATATGTATGGTGCTAACAACTAATAACAGCCATTCAATCCACTGCATATGTCAAATACCATTGCAAACAGGTACGGATGTATGAGTTATGTGTGGCTGGTTGAACACAGAAAGTTCTCTGTAATAGCAAAAACTATATTACTAATTTCACTCTCTTTCATGGCTGTTTGAAAATGCAGAAATCTGATACAGCTTCCTTCTTTAAATTTGAAACATCCACAACGAAAGAGTACACAGAAATGTTCTTTGGATGCCCAGTTCTCTACTAAACAGCATTTTATCCGTTCATGCTGCCCTAATGGCTTTGCCGCTTCACTGGTGAGGGACAATAAGAATCCCGTAGGCTCTCTGTTAAGCTTAAGTTATAATTAGGTCTAATATATAAACTGACCCTTTCTGTCCTAATGCTGTTATATGGAGGTTTATGAAGTAAGTGCCACAGGGGACAAGTGGATAAAGCTGGTCCACAAAATAATATACTGTATTTATTAATTAAAATACCAAATTCCTAGTAGGAAAAAACAAAGTGAAATTGGAAAGCAGATTTCCAGCTTGTTCAAAAACACTATCTAGTTTGAAAAGAATGAAATAGTTTGTGAAAATACAAATGACTTTTTTATTTCCTACTTTCCTTTCAGTCTGTTAAACACACACATGCAAATAATACGTGCAGCACCTTCTGTGGTTCCTTGATCCTTTCTAATGAAGGAACATTATGTTCACATTATGCAGCTCCATGTCTTGTTTTTCTTAGAATAAATAAGGAACGGCAGCTGGTCTAATTAGGATGTTGTCAAAAACCGCCTCACAGAGTGAAGTTCACACACATTAGTATGCAAAGATACTTTCTTGTTCACTGACAGGAAGAGACACACACACACTCGTGTGCAAACACACACACACACACACACACACGTAAACAGACAGGCAGAGCTAATAGGCCCCTTGGCAGTGCTAAAGACTTACAGCCGA
>VOQK01037098.1:0-13550 GCA_015052645.1 Benitochromis conjunctus
GGTGGGCACATAAATCGTGTTCATTTAACACCCCTCTTAAAATCAAACGTGCCGGTAAAACGTTGCACTTACCTTCACCGTCTTAGTCTCCGCATTGAGCGGTTTGACTGACAATAAAGTCGCCGCGTACTGCTCGGCGCCCTCTCCTCGTGCCATTATCTCGTTCAACTAGTTGATGTTATATTTTCCGATATTGTAAAATATAAATATATTCCTTAGTGTCAGAAGAATAACACGAGTTCACAGCATCGCCGTGTTAGCCAGAGCTCTGGGTGTTCCTGAGTCAGAGCGCTCGTGCTACTTTCGGCCACCTCATTCATTCTACTATGCGAGCTACGTCATGTTACACGTCACGATCGGATGTTCCGCAATTTTTCCCCCTTTTTTTTTTTTCCTGTTCGTGACCTTTAATAACTACAAAAAGTTTAGTCCGCCTGGTCTTTTAAGAAGTTTTCTTTGTGTTAGAAAATCAATACAAATTCCAGCTTCAGTGGAGATTGAAGAAACCTTGCAATCATCAGCAATATCACCAACTTTTTAACCTTTTCTTTGCACAATTCATTTCATAAAATAATTATACACTCACAGGACATTTTATTAGGCACTTCTTAGTAAAGGTGTGGACCCACGTTTACCTTCAGAGCTGCTAAGGCGCAGGAAACTTTCACACAGTTGCTGTGGATTTGTTGGCTGCACATTCATGATCTGAATCTCCCATTCCAACAAATCCCCAAGATGCTCTATTGTACTGAGATCTGGTGACACCCACTATGTAATAAAATTCCATTGAAAAATGAGTGTAATAATATCAACTTTGTGTAAGAGACAAAAAAAGGCACACCAGAAATAGGATAGCCTACGCTCAATGCTCATGGCATGGAATCAACAAAGTGTTGAAGAGAGATTCTGGTCCATATTGACATGACAGTGTCACACAGTTGCTGCATATTTGTCAGCTGCACCTCCATGGCATAAATCTCCTGTTTCACCACATGCCAAAAGCGTTCTATTGGATTGAGATCTGGTGACAATGGAAGTCATTTGAGCACACAACTCATTGTCATGATCAAGAAACCAGTTGGACATGATTTGGACTTTGTGACATGGGGTGTTATCCTCCGGGAAGCAACCATCAGAAGATGGGTACACTGTGGTCATAAAGAGGTGGACATGGTCAGGTATATGTTAGTTACTCTGTTTAAAACTCTAATGAGTTGGGTAGAACTTTGAAGCCAATGCTAATTTCTATTTGCAGTAGAAAATAAGTATTGACCTTATGAATTTCCTCCTTTTACCTCTATCTGGTTTCACTTTGAGTGAAATGACAAATCCTCATACAGACAAAAAAGACAAAGCACAGAAGTGTACATAGCAGCTATGTACCTGAAAGCAGAAGTGTTCTCTTACTTTCAACCATTGTGTAATAACATTCTATTGACCAATGAGTGAAATAATATCAACTTGGCTTTGAATGAGTGAAATAATATCAACTTGGCTTTGTGTAAGACGCAAAGAGACACACCCAAAGTAGAATAGTCTGCATACAACAGAGACTTCATTAGGTGCACCTTACTAGTACTAGTTTGGACCCCTCTTGGCTTCTGAAGTGTTTAAAATCTTCATGGCATAGATTCAACAAGGTGTTGGAAACATTTCTGCGAGATTTTGGTTCACAAAGATTGATATGATAGTGTCAGCTGCACATCCATGATGCAAATCTTTCATTCCAACGCATCCCTACTGGATTGACAACTGGTGACTGTGGAGGCCATTTGGATACAGTGAACTAATTTCCATTTTCAAGAAACCACTTCGAGATGATTCAAGCATTGCGACATGACGTGTTATCCTGCGAGAAGCAGCCATTAGAAGATTGTGATACACAGTGGCCATAAAGGGATGGACATGGTCAGCCATGACACTCAGGTGGGCTGTGGCATTTAAATGATGCTAAGCTTGTACTAAGGTGTGCCAAGAAAATATCCCCCGCACCATCACACCAACACCAACAACCTGACTCATTGTTAAAAGACACACTCTGTCCATGTTCTGAGCTTACATTTAAGTCCAGTCTATGTCAGTTCTCTGGGCTGCTGCTCACTGGATTTTCTATTTTTCATTCTCTGCTGAACTTTAGCAGATCATCTTGATCATGTCTACACACCTAAATAAATAAAGTAGCCGACATGCGTTTGCTGATTAGATCTTTGTGTTAATGAGGAGTTGAACAGCCATATCTAATGAAGTATTTGATGAGACTAAATAGAATAAGTTAATTTTATTTATCTGAGTCCAATTAAATTAATTCTGCTAAAGTTCTGTTAAGTTAATAAACTCAGATGAAAATAATTAACATAATAGAAATAAAATTTATTTAATTACAGTATCTAAATTGATTTAGGTTGAACTCACTCAGCTGAGTTGATGTATACCCTGTGGAGGGTGCTATGTGCTGTTTGTGATACCCCCTTGTAATCAGTGTTATGCTTAAAGCTAAAGTGGGTATCGGTGATTGCAAGCAGTCAGTCTGAAGCCCTTTCCACACCAAACGTGCAGAGTATTGCAACACATTATCAATTAATAGTTAATCTTCATTTATTATGCATAACTAAGGAACATCATTACTTAATCAAGCATAAAAAAACCTCCCAAACCGTTGTGCTACTGTTCAACTTAGTCATGCTACCTATGGTCAACATTTGGGAAATAAGAAAATGAAAAATCAAAATGTTTTATGAGACATTGTAAAGCACAAAAAAGCACTCCTACTGTTTAGATTCCTCATTTTCCAGCCTGGTACTGTGCAAATAAGCCTGTCTGATAAAGTCACGCCATCTGTTCTCAAATTTAACATGCAATGTGTTCAAAAAGGGAACTGGGACCTTTTTTGAAACAAGATGGAATCTGTTTTCTTTATATACATAATGCAAACAGCCTAAAAGACACCATGTTGCAGCGCTGTGCACTATACGAATGTAAGTCTGCAGGAAAGCAGTAGTTTCTTTTTTAACATCAGATTTCAACTTGTGAATGTAAGCTAAATAGATTTATAATGCTTCAATATAAATATGTTACAAAATGCTAAAAATTCAAAAAGTGCTGTAAGTGAATTGTGTCTTGTAAAGTTTCACTGCCATTTCTTCCCTCAGCAGTGAGATCTGGCCATATAACATTTACATACTGCCAAAGTTATTAGGCTTGTGCAGTGAGCCTTCTCTGTGTCATTGTGAACAGTAGCTCTACTATTATGTTTTTTATGGCCTCAATGACAGGGGTCATTAACCTTTTTGTTCCCATTCCTCTTTGTTCCAACACAGAACCTTGTTGGAATTTGAGCATATACCAAAAGAGCCATGAAACCCATTTGAACAAATCTGCTAATACCAAACATACTGGAGACGTTTCTGCTTTTTTTAAAGAAAGACTGAAAGACACAATTTTATCCCAGCCGGGGTGAAACAAAGTCTATACGCTTACTTTGGTGTTAGTACAGAGAACTTAGCTAGTCTTATGACATATAATAACCTTAAACCTGCACATTGAGATGCTTAGGCAAACTGTATTCCAGTTAAAAACGCTTTGTGTAAATGAATAAAACCACAAAGGCTGCTTTTACTGAGAAAATCCATCGAGGTGTAATAACACAGCTTCTAAAATATTTAATCTCATTTATCAAAGAGTGTACAGTTAGTTTGCGTTGTGTTTGCACGTAAGAAAGATCAATCTGAGTACATAATTTACTTTATATTTCATTAAATTTTTTAAAAAGCTTATCCAAATCAGGGTCGCAGAAAGCAAAAAGAGACAGGGTACACCCCAGAGAGGCCAATAGTCTATCACAGAGAGACAGATAACCACATACTCTCACCCACAATCAATTTATAATCAATAAATAACCCAACAAGCATGTTTTTAGACTGTGGGAGGCAACCATGGAAGCAGAGGGCCCCAGGCGGGCACATTCAAACCCAGAACCTACTTACTGTGAGACAACAGCAGGCTTAATATTATAGGTCTTTTCTAACGAAAAGGCAAATTATACCTGTAGTTAAAAACTGCAGCACTGGAAGCAGCACAAGCACAACCTTCTGTGGCTGCTGATGGGTTTATACTCTGTGGTAAACAAGGCAAAGATTCAGTATATAAAGGACTCAAATATCTGTGAGGCAGCTGTTTAAAAAAATAAAAAAATATAGTATATATATATATTTAATATGTTTTAAAGATCTATTAGATTTACCATTCATAACTCAGTCAAACTTGGAGACTATTGTGTCACCTTTTTGTCATTTGTGTCGTAACAGTTCAGCACTTTTAAATCTAAATTATTCACTATTTTGTAATGAAAATGCAAAGTGTAATTGCAGTAAAGAACTATACTTAATTTTTTGGTTTAAGTCTGTTTCCAAATATAATTTTCATGAACATAATGTTGAGCTAAAAGTTATTTAAAAATTTGTTTTTATTTCAAACTTGGTTGAATTGCATAGAACTTTGAATCTAACTCTACATTGTTTTTACAGTAGAAAATAAGTGTTGTACTTATAAATTACATTTATAATGAATTATAAGAGACACACCTGAAATACGATAGTCACCAGCGACTTCATTAGATACACCTTGCAAGTACTGCAAGCCCCTTTTCTTCTGAACTGCATTATATCTTCATGGCATGCATTCAACAAGGTGTTGGAAACATTCCTAGGAGATTAGGTCCATATTAACATGATAGCATCAGACAGTTGCTGCAGATTTGTCAGCTAAATTTCCCTTTCCACCACATGCCAAAGGCGCTCTACTGGACTGAGATCTGGTGACAGTGGGGGTCATTTGAGTACAGTGAACTCACTGTCATGATCAAGAAACCAGTTGGACATGGTGTTATCCTGCGGGAAGCAACCATCAGAAGATGGATACACGGTGGTCATAAAGGGATGGACATGGTCTACATGTTAGTTATTGTTACTTTATTCTGTTTTAAACTCTTTTGAACTGGGTTTAATGTTTAAACTCTGTGTCTCATTTGCTTTAGAAAGTGAAAAATAAAAGTAAAAGAAAGTTTTGTACTTATGAATTATAGCTTCCCTCGTTTCCCCCGTTCATCCAGTTTCACTTTAAGTCAAATGACAGACACTACTTGATTGTGCAGCTGGGAAAATTATTTGATTCCCTGCTGAATTTGTAAGTTGACTCACTTACAAAGAAATGAAAAGTCTAGATTTTTATGGTAGTTCCATTTTAAGGGAGAAAGACAGATTATCAACCAAAATCACATTACATAAAAATTAGAAATGTATTTGTCATGTATCATCTACAACCAGCCAGATCTACTACAGATTTATAAACTTTTATGTAAAGTGTTTTTTCTGGATTTTTGGTTGATATTCTGTCTCTCGCCATTAAAATAAACCTACCATAATAATTAAAGACCGTTCATTTCTTTAGAAGTGAGCCACACTGTACATCAAAAATGAAGCTGATAGTACACGAACATCTATAAGTCCGGTTTTTACTTTTCTAACCCTAGGCTAGTTTAAGAGTTTACACCTACAAAAACAAGTCCCCAAACAACCAACAGATGCAAAACTGTAGGGCCAAAATGAACAACCCTGGGCTTTAGTGATAACAGACAACTGGGAGAAATTGGAGATACAAAAGTAAAATCTACTCATCCTTATCACAAGGCCAGAGAGAAATGCCAAAAACGCAGGCAACTAAGCGGATAATAAAAGAATGATTAGGGAGTAGATACTAACATTTTTGTACATTTTATAATAAAAAATTCCTTCTTTCCTTCTATTCTTTCAACACATGTGTTCTTGCATGCCTAAATGTGAGCATCATGTCTGTTATTATTATTATTATTATTATTATTAAAGAATAATGAAATAGTATGTAAATTATGGAACGATAAATTCTGTCAGATAACTGAAGCAGCATAAAATACGATCCTATAGTAACATCAGAACACTTCAATGAAACTATAATAATCATAAAAATATGCACGTTTCAGTATGGGCGTCAGAAGAAAAACTTTTATTATAGCGCCATCTAGTGGATATACCCATACATGGAAAGCGAAAATTTGCCAGAACGGAAAAGATATGAATCTCATTAATCTGTGACGCGAATTCGCTATTTTTAGACCCAGCAACGCTCGTGATTTGCTAAAACCATGATTCAGATAAAGTGGTCCCAATTATTTTTCACTCTTGACTCATTTGCTACCTGGATTACTCACATGGATGAGCTGGAAGCGGCACAAACAAAATGAGCCCTTTTGTGGTTGCAAGGGAGAAATTCAAAGAATAACAAGAAGATTATGCATCACTATATGATGCAGAAATTAAATATTTTGTGATGTAAATGGAATTTTTACATCACTGCTACAACTAAAAATTATAATAATCATACAGTGCAGCATAAACTCATAAAATGTAAAATAATTTCTAACTATGACTCAGTGTAAAAAGCCAGTTGAATGAACCATTGCAATCGATTAATACAAAGAAAAAGATGAATATAAGCTGAGATTCATCTTCTCAACCTCAGTGAAGGTGAGGCACGCCTTAATCCTCTGTAATGAGCCTCAGCTCAAAGAAGCTTACTCTGACAACAGCGTCATTTTGTTAATTAGTGGTTTAGGTTTATTGGTGTTTCAAAATTACCCATAGGTGTGAATGTGAAGGGTCTAATGTAAGGGCCAAGAACACCACTTAGGATGGTGAGAGGATTCAAACAACAGAACATCAGTTTTCTCTTCCATCCATCCTCTTATGCTTGTCAGGGTCGCAGGGGGGGCTGAAGTCTATCCCAGCTATCATAGGGCGAGAGGCAGGGTACTCCCTGCGCAGGTCGCCAGTCTGTCGCAGGGCTAACAGACAACCATTGGCACTCACAGTCACACCCATGGCCAATTAACCTAACCTCAATACTGCACGTCTTTGGACTGCAGTATTGGCCCTGGCTATGGTGGAATTGAACTCAAGACCTTCTTGCTGTTTCTTCTTCATTTAAGTTAAAATTTACAGTCAGCATCATTTTAATGCTTCCTGTTGAGTGGCATCATGTTTCAGTTGTGTTTTGGAAAGATAAAGACTAAAAGGAGCACAAATAGAGAAAGAAAAAAAAAGATGTGATCCTTTAAGTAGACACTGCTCACAGTACTTTTGTTTAGTTTCCTAATGCAAGATTTTGCTCACTCTTTGAACATTTTTTACCTGTTGCGCCTGCCTTTTAACATTCACCTCCCTCTCTGTTATCTCGCTCTAGTTTTTCAGGCGCACCTCAAAGAAATCAATTCCCAGATTATTTACTCTTAGCAAGCACCAGGTGGCAGTCTAACTCAGTCTACTACAGCAGTGTTCTCACGGCCTCTTTGAACCGTTTCATTAAACTTTGGCACATACAGTAGTGTGCAAAAGTCTTGAGCCAACACTCATTTCTTTCTTTCGTTAGGAAAAAGAGAAGTAGCTGCAGTGGTTCACTAAAATATGCATGGAAATTCAGTACATGTGGGGAGGAAATTGTACAATTCTAACAAACTTGAAAGTCCACCTTTATTCTTCAGCACACACTGAACTCTCTTAGGCAGCTTTCTTGTCATTTGTTTAAATAGTCTTCAGGAATATTTCTCCAGGCTTCTTGAAGGGCATGCAAAGCTCTTCTTTGGATGTTGGCTGCTTTTTTATTCTGTTCTCTGTGAAGATGATCCCACTCTGCTTCAATAATGTTGAGGTATGGTTTCCGGGAAGGGCAATCCATGTTACACTATGTGTTTTTCTATCCAGGTGTACTTTTAGTGCATTGGCAGTAAACGCATACTGCAAAATGAAGCCATTGCCAATTAGATGACTTCCAGGTTCTGCATCGTGGATCAAAATCAGTGGTACTGTATGTTCATGATTCCATAAGTTATGAGAAGATCTCCAACACCACTGGCTGAAATGCCGCCCTAAACCATGACAAAGCCTCCACCATGTTTTAAAGATGTCTGTAGGCACTCACTGTGGTACCTCTCCTGAACTTCTCTGTACATTTTGACAATTTGAACCAAAAGTGTCAAACAGTAATTCATGACTCTGTTAGACATGTTGCTACTGATCAGCGGATCATCCTTGTGTAATTTGGCACGCCTCAGCCTTTTCTCCCCATTTCTCTTTATTTCTTAATTTCTCACTGTGCACGATTCAGATGTACCACGTTTCTGGCTAATAGGTCTTTGAGAATCACCTTGTCAGTGCACAACTACTATTTTATGACTGTCAAACTGTGTTATCTGGCATTTTTCAGAGATTCAAGTAAAGACATTAACAAATTATGTGTTCTTGTGACAGGCTGATAGAAACACACTGATTTATTGCTAGGTTCTCTATGTAGACAAAACACTGCTTTGCCCTTTGAAATATTTACACAGTACTGTATGGACTTAGTTCATCTTGTATGTAAAGTGCTTCATTGTATTTAAAGTGGCAGACAGTGCTGTGATATACAGAATGGTGAAAAAAAATCAATTAAAAACTGTAACAATTCTTCAATCATGTCTTTAAGCATGCTCGTTTTCCCCAAGTGTTGATTTCATCATTGTATTAATTCAATAATTTACACTGCAATCATATCTATAATCTTTTCACTATGTTTGGCAGTTAACTGAGGAAGTGAACACGTGTGAGATAACATCAGCGGTGAAAGGCTGATGTAATGCATGCTTTGACTGATACAAATCTTTGGTATATGACAACAGTTAGCAGGTAAAACTGCGCCCTGCTGAATACACTCTCATAGTATTCTCAGGAAGGCCCTGAGGTGTAAGCCATCATAGTGTGACACCTCAGTCACACTATGATGGCTCACATCCCAAGGGAGCAATAAGACGTTTGGGATTTATTTGTGTTTTCTTTCTCCTGCGCAGTTGGTTGGCTGGTTCCATTTTTAGACCTGTTAAAGATATTTGGGAGGAGAGGGTCAGAGTTCAGGGTTAGGAGGTTCTCGTGTGTCACTGGGGTCGTGGGGAACAGGACACCCCTCTCCCTTGTGTAGCAAATGGGGACAATTCTACAGACAGACCCTGAAAACTCATCCAAATTCCTCCACAGCAGTGCTTGGTGTTCTTCATGCTGCTGAGTGGGTGTTACAGATACATGAGGGCTCTACTGAGGGGGAAACCCGAGTCCCTGCACCCCATTTTTTACCACCCTCACACATATGCTGCTATAACAATAAAGAACAATGGAGGGTACTTGAAGTTAAGCTGGGCAGTGACCTGGGGAGATACTATTGTTCGTGTTAAGCATTGTTACCCCTACATTGTCTCGGCTGAGGAAAGTATCTCCAGGTTTTAACGAAAGGGACCGAAAAGACGAGCAGAGGAGGAGGCACTCATCTGAATTTTATAAGCCCAGTGTTTTTCTTCTTTCTCTTTGGCAGGGATGAAACAGTCCCAACATAGCAGACTGAGGGCTGGTCCACTGTGTAATTACAGGATGTGAAGCTGCAGGATCTAAAGGCTGTGGTCTTTGCTTTGAGGGCAACAGAGCTCCAAAATCACATCGGTGAAGCTTAAAATTAGCCCAGATTTCAAAGTGTTCAACTCATTTTTTATTTAGAACATCGCTGTATCTGCTTTAAAATATCACAAGGTTCTGCAGACATTATGAGTTTTCCTTTGTTTTACCATTAAAAAAAATCACAACAATTTGAACGACACATATAAGATAAACTCTATTATTGATATGCAGACTTGTAACTTAAACGCAGCTTTAGACATATGTCTCACGTCCTGGCCGCTCACTCCTGAGTTTAAGTTCTGAACTTTCAGTGGAGATAGAAATGGTTACTCTTGGCATACACCATCTGCTCAGGAAGCTCTAATTATGTGTTGAAACGCTCCAGAGCTGCTACTTGCCAGGCTGTGTTTGGAGAGATTATGTTGTCTTTTGTAAGCTGGTGATCTTTCAAATCAAAAATTAAGAATTTTAACCTCTAAGTGCTTCAAAATCCTCAACAAAAAAAAAAAAAAAATCATATATTTGGACTCTACTTATGTCATGCCAGGACCGTGACACCTATTAGAAGATCCAGTAATCGATTTTCCTCAAAATGACTGATACTGCCTTCGCTGCCCAAACTGACAGTGGCATGTGGCCAGCCTAAAGTCAGTCGCTGACCAAAGATGCCCCCGTCACCAATCAGCATCCATAATTTTGCCTCAATATCACAGCGTGTGTACGCTATGGACCAAACCAATCAATATGTTAGGAGGGTGGAAAGATTTGGGGTGGTGTATAATTTCAGTCTGCTGTTGTCTGATCACGAGACGCTGGCGAACTTTGACCTTTTGCTTGCCAGTGAGCACAAAGCCTCATCATTACCCAGTGATTACATCATGATCAGTGTTAACACGATTAAACGTCTGAGGTCAGTTGGGGGCAGACTTATGCTGCTGGCAAAGCAGTAACTGTCATCTGTAAGCGGGAATTTAAAAGCAAACATAGCAGTGTTTGTTTAAGACGTTAACCTGCAGCTGCTGGGAAAGTTTGATCCAACTGTAAAGAAGATTACTCTGGTCACTTCAGGCCCACGCCAGATATTTTAACAGCTGAACACAAACTGGGTGCTTGGTGATCTTTTGTGATCAAAAGCTGGTCATTCTAAGATGTGCGCTCCACCCACGCAGGACAATGTTTCATAACTCGGGACAGAATACACCTATTTACTACTTCAGACTCTGTCTTTGTTGAGATGTTGTGTATGGAAATGAAGGTCTATCTCCTTTGAATTCATAGCTTTTGTAATACAAATGAAGAGGCCTGCCACAGTGATTCAACAGGGGTTCACATGCAGCTTTGGAAAAGTGCTCCATGCCCAGTCAATCCACATTTGAACTCATTTAAGAGTAACTTCTTACCACTGGTTATCAGTAACCCTTAAAAAAAAAAACTTTATGGAGATTAACTCCAACTACTCTGACATTGTTTTATAGCCTTTAACTGCCAATTCTGTTGATTTTGATGGGATTAGAGAAAACGGTGTTAATCTTAAAAGTATTGTTTGGCTTCTGGGGTGACAGCCTTGCCTCACAGTTTTGTTTGATTAGACACTGAAGTGAGTAAAGACATCAAACGCAATGTGGCCCCATAGTGAACACTCTGCATGGTCTAAAATGCACAGCAATGTAACAGTTCACAATTTATGTACTGCTACATGAGTATCTTAAAATTACAGTTATGTTTGTGGAATACGGATCCTTTGCTTTAAGAGAAGCAGCAATGCAAAAAAAAAAAAGTCAAAAATACTGAGTCAGTCCTGTATCTGCACCACTTTTCATACAAAAATGGCTCCTGTGGGTATTATCGTGTCAAACAAGAATATTTTATTGGACCAGATTCCATCAGCGTTAACATTTTACTCTTTAATTATGTAACAAAATGAAAACGGAAAACTGGCATGTAATTAAATGAGTTAAACTCAACATTTTGGGCATGTAGTTCTGTTGAATGTGACAAGATAAAACCCATTAGGTTTTAGCAAGTTATTATTTGGTGCTTTATATTTTATTGCTAACCATAAAATGCAATAAGGTGGAAATATTCCACACCACACCAAACAGTAGCAAGTGTAGATCTAGCACATTTGCCCTGCATTGTTCTTCTGCAACGGAAAACATTTCCTAGCTTCCCTTATTCTTCTTTCCCCATTCGACCACAATTACCAAGAACAGTGAAAAATGATATGAAAATAAGTGTCAGTTATTGTAATCATTACTGGTGTAGTAGTCGGGGCGGGGCTGTGCACCAACCCCCCCCCCCCCCCCCCCCCCCCCCCCCCCCCCAGTTTTGGGGGAAAAAAAGTGCGTCTTATACAGCGAAAAATACGGTAAATTAAGAAACAAAGGCAGAAATAATTCTGGAAAATGATCTTCTAATAACATTTACACCTAATAAACATTAAGTGCTAAGTATTCCCTATGAATGACATTTTCAAAAATCTGGCTAAAATTCACCAATGGTCATATGCTGCTGCAGTAGTGAGGAACAATGCAGTTGGTAAAAAACAGCAAACAAGCAAAAGTAATGGTATCTTGTCTTGAAAATAGCCTGTGACTAAAAATCTTTATTGATTTTCAATGATTGGTTATTCATGATGATATGGAAAGAGCATTTTAGTGTTGTTTGGTTTTAAAATGGTTTAACAGTTTTTAATGATAGTTTCCAGAATGTACAACAACAGACAGTGTTCAAGGACAGTTTTCTAGAGATCAGGTCTTCATTCAGGTGAGTATTTTTTATTTATCCAACACAGGGTTAATGCTTCTAGTTTTTCCAAGAGTGGTAAATCTCTGAAAGAGAAAGCGCAAGATAGGCTCAGGCAGGCACATCAACAGGTTTTCCAAAATATCAAGCCTGACATGCTCTCCCGGCAGTTTGAGTCAGGGGAGGAGTCCTCTGAGGTGCCCCCAATCCTCCCTGCCAGTTGCAAGGTCGGGGCATCTTGTGGGAGGTGCAAGAGATAATAGATCAGGCACTTCCAACAGAGCCGAACCCGGGAACGGGCCCAGTAGGTCGACGGTACATTCCAAGGGCGGCACTATCAAAGGTATTGGACTGGATCTACAAAGTTCGCCTGTCATCCCGGACGAGGTAGAACCGCTTCTTTAATAAAGAGACATTTTTGGTGGGAAACTCTAGAAAAAGATGTGAGAGAGTATGTGGCTGCCTGCACACTGTGTGCACAAAGCAAGACTCGTAATTAGCCCCCTTCTGTGCTGCTCCATCCATTACCCACTCCACAGCACCGTGGTCACATATAGCTCTGGATTTTATCACAGGACTTCCAGTCTCCACCGGGAAATCAGTGGTCCTTACCGTCATAGACTATTTCTCAAACGCAGCCCATTTTGTAGCATTAGAGAAACTCCCCACGGCTTCTGAGACTGCTAAACTGGGGTAAAGACATTCCACTTTGTGCCACTTCATGCAAGCTGTCTCCCCGTTAATCAAAGTCATCAGTTCTACGGCTCTCAAGCTCGCCCTTCCATCCACTTTGCAGATCCATCCGGTGTTTCACGTCTCCCAAGTAAAGCCAATTATGTCAAGTCCTCGGTCTTCTGGTTCCCCATTCCTGGTTCTTGACAGCCCTAAGACTCCCTCATAGGTCCCCTCACTTTCCCTTTGTGACTTTGAGTCCAAGCTCTAGCTCAGGGGTCTCAAACTCAATTTAGCTGGGGGCCGCTGGAGGCAGAGTCTGGGTGAGTCTGGGCCGCATCAGGTTTTCCACAAGAAAGCATTGTTAATAAATATTTAACCCTCTCAAATCTCTTCATTTTTTTTAACACAAAATAAGATGAAAAAAATGTATTACCAAAATAATATATTTATGAGTGAAACATCAGTGTCCCATCAGTGTCCCAAAATCTCGGCCGCAGCCGACGTGGTCTAGACTGCGTCGGCCGGAAGTGCAAGGCTTGAGAAATGGGACGGTCTAGCCTTCAGATTTGCGTCACCAGCCGTCTGCTCCTTGCTCTCTAAAATATAACAGGACACTGGAGTACA
>VOQK01037099.1:13896-27369 GCA_015052645.1 Benitochromis conjunctus
AATCCCCCACACCCCCCCCCCCCCCCCCCAAAAAAAAAACCTAGGTAACAACCTAAGTGATGGCAGGCAACAGAGGTCCATTTTCCAAACAATACTTTTTATCCTCAACAAGAAAGAAAACAAAAACACAAGCTGGTTGGAAACAATATTCAAAATGATCTAACCATGTCCAGAAGGACCCTGAAACTTCATATTACATTAAAATAAGACTCATCATTAAAGAGGATTTTGCGGTCATAGCTTGAAAGAGCCTAGGTCTGTGCTCCCATACACTTCCATACAACTGGCAAGTACAGAAGTCGCCCCCTGCTGGCCATCAGAAAGAATGCAGGCTTAAGGTTTTCTGCACAAGCTTCATGTTCTCTCGTGGTTAATATAAAGCAGAAATGCAGTTAGCAGAACTGTAGCTTAAACGGTTTAGGATTACACAGCTGATGGCTGCTCTAAGGATGGATTAATTATTAAAATCTGAGGTTTACTTTCCACTTAATGAGCAGATACTTTAAAGAAGATGATTTAAATGTATGTGTCTATGTGTGAGAGAGATTGAGGCTGTGCCTACCTGGGAATGCATTGATGTCAATGACGGCGTGTTGGCCTGTTTGATTGTTGATGATTACATCTATACCAAACAGGGACACGCCCAGTGCTTCTCGCAATGACCTGGACAACTCTCTGATGACATCATCACTAGGTGGCTGAGACACTCCCTCCACATTCTCTCTCTGGAATAAACAAATATTAAAATATGCATTAGGTACACAGCCTGTTAAAGTCAGGGTTGTGGCCCTGAGAAGAACAAAGACATTATAAAAGAAATGAGATGACATTTAACTCAGTGACATTTTGGACATACCGAGGTTAAGTCTGAGGACGACTCTGGCTTAGAAACATTGTGGCTGTTGAAGAAAATGGCTCTCCTGTCTGGAACAGAAACAAAGGGAATGGGTGAGGCAGAATTTTAAAGACATCTTCATGTTGACAACATCGACATGGGCTATGATCAGAAACTCCCAAAGAATTACTTCCTGTGTTTCCTAAATCGCTTTTCCTACCTCGATGGAAAAGGTTCGCTCCATGTGTTCCTACCAGATAGTTTCATGCACATCATATAAAACATAAGAACTGGTGAAAAATATAACTTCACTATCGAGAAACCTATTAAGCCTAAAAACATGGGGGAAAAATGCTGACACATTGATATTAGTTCCTCATCATGTCCACTTATACGGTTTCTCTTCCTGCCCCACAGTGACTTCTACGTTTTTTAAGGCTTTCAATATCTGTGACTGAAGGTAGGATTAATTATAGATAATTATAAAGACTGCAAAACAGCAGCGCTTAACCCGAGGAATTCTAACTAATGCAAACAATCAGTTTAATATGTAGCTCATAATCCTGATCTAAAGAGACTTTTCATGCAAGGAAACAAACTTCAGAACAAGGAGGCTTTATTCCTGCAGCCTTATGTCAGAGTTCAGCTGCGGGTTTAACACAGCCTGTTATTCAAATGTAAAAAATATCAGCAAGTTAGGGCTGATTATTTAAAAAATGAACAACCCTGCTTGCCAGTTATACTGATCGCTTGTTTCCATGAACCCTCTGAGAGTATGTTATTTTGAATTGTAATATGTATTCTTTTCTTAATAGAGTATACACTGGACCAAAGGAGCTAATAAAGGAAGCATTGAAGCACCTTTTCTCAGTATTTAGATACTCTAAACACATCTTATTTAAGGCTGCCGGTGCAGTTGTCTATATTTTCCATAATCTGCACTAGGTGGCGCCACAGGTCAACCATGGCTTTTAGTAAGTGAACCTCATGTTTTCTAAATTTTAATACCTGGTATTTAAAAACAAAACAAAAAAACAACAACAACAAAAAAAAGAAAGTTACTAAACCACACTGATGTAATTCTTTTTAATCTTAAAAAGTCTTCAAGTCACCCAGGTCGAGTTTGTGAGCTGAACACAACATCGTATCCTGTGAAGTGCATTGAGGAGTGCTCAGACCTCTACAACAAATAAACCAAACAGTAGCTTCATAAATTCATAGCCTGGCATAGAAGAGCCACTCAACAGGACAAGACTCAGCTGTACACCTGCAACTAAAGGATCAACAATACTGACGAGGATCCCAGTGTTCACGTTGTTTTAAACAAAGACTGTTTGAAAGAGCAGTAAAAAGGCCATTTACATCCACTGTGAACGGACCACTTGCAAACCTCCACTAGGGGTTAAATGCCTGGGACTGTGCACCATTTGTTTTTAGAACTGCAGGAGCCTCTTGGATGAGAGGTGAAACCTAAAGCCCTCAAGACAAGTCTCTCAGTCATACCTACAATGTGTTGAGTGTTCAATATGTTTACATCAATAGGTTACTCATTGGGCTCGGGTGAGGAATTCTTTTTGAGAAATGTGACGGGAATGTATCATAACAATTTTACCTTCCTTTTCTCTGATTTCTAACTTGTAATGATTAACATGAATGAGTGTTAGAGAGGAGTGGAGGGAAACTGCGTTCCATCACTGTCCAAATAAATCTGCCCTTCGGCACGGCGAAGGTCGCGGTAATGAAATGTTCGGTGGATTGACTCATTCATTCCCTGGCTTGCTGGGCAAAGCTTCACTTTAAGAATGAAGGCTGACTGGGACAGCCCATCTCTCACTTTCCAAACACTAACCCACACGTCAACCTTTCAAAGCACCCTTTCCATCACTTTCTAGGTACAAAACATAATACATAGCTTCAGGCTGTGGGGGACAATGACCTCAGCGCTGTGCAGACGTATTGCTGTGCTGTGGTGAGCTTTTCTGTTGTACCAGCATTCCAGGCTGAACACAGCCGTCCTGTCTGCACGGTTACACAAAGCGGACGACTACGCTGATGGCAAAAACGATTTGCATGAGGGCCTCTGCTGTATCCCATGCAAATACTGGATTCGTTTGTGTCAGGGGATAACCCTGTATTCAAAGACACGTCATGAGTAAAGCTTTTGACATGTTTATGGAGAAAAACACTGCTGCTCTTGTTTAGTTTTGACAACATGTACCAACAGGGTACAACTCAATTGCACTCTGCTGCAACCCTTAAAAGGGCGAACAGGCCCAATCACAGGGACCATAAAGCCATTTTATGAGCTCTTTTATTGGGTAATTTGGAGAAGCTGTGCAGATTGCACAGACTGACCAGTGTGCCTGTAAGCAGCGCTTGGACTTTCCCACCTGTTACTCTCCCTAACCGTGTGTCCGTTCTTAAGCTTACCTGCAGGTCCAGCAGGGAAGTTCTTAAGAGAAGGTCTCTCCACTACAGTGTAGGAGTCTCCCACCACAAACACTTTGTAAAGCACTGCGTTATGGTTGATGAAACTCTGAATCACACAAGGAGGCTTCACATCTTTCAGGTCCTCTTCACTGAAGATAATGGCCATCTGTGGGCAGGAGGCCACACAATAAATGACAAAGAACTTAACAGGAAACGTTGAGGTCAATCAGCAGTTTGAGGCAGGTTAAAATCTAACTTCATTCAGTGCTGCTTATGCAGCTGAAATTGACACTCCTGGCAAGCTAGCCAAATAGACTTAATTCCTCCACAGTGTCATATCTACATGAAGCATAACACAATCTGATTTTGCTGTTTGGACTAGAGTTAAAAGACAATCCAAACAATCAGACAATCTGAAGAGGCATTAGCTAAAGCAAACTTTTGAGGGTGTGAGTGAATCCTGCATCCTGCGGGCCTCTTACCTCATGGGAGTTGGTGCCGTGAGCCACCCGTGTTTTGCAAACTGCGGAAGAAATGAAGACAAAGAAAAGCGTAGAATTTACAGCAAAAATGCTGACATTTCTGCTATATTTGGAGTGATGATGAACAAAGAAACACGGCAACAGCTTTTAACAAAATTTGTGGTAAGTAGAAAGATTTAAGATGACAACAGCAGAGCTACTCACTGAAGGGGAATGAGAGTCCTTGCCTCTTGATCTGCTCCAGCACATCTGGGCTGCACTCAGTGTTGAGGACCATGAACGGAGGAGAGCAAATCCTCTCATCTATATAAAAATAAATAAATTTTAAAAAGTGAAAGACAATATTAATGCTCAGGAGATGTGTACTCTCGGTCATTTTCACTACAGAAACTTTAAGTTATTCATTTCCTGGTTGCTTTGTTTAATCCACCGTTTAAATTTGGAAGATATTTAAGTTACAAAGACATCAAACTGATTTACTTCTGCAGTTTTAGCTTTAACATGCAGTTTCAACTTAACGTTTCAGCAACTCGCATGGCTAACAGTCATATGCTATAACCTGTAGTACTAGGTCAAGAAGTTATTTTTATAACTCATCCTTGTGATGTGTTTACACAAGAAACACAGCAGAGGCCATCTGATACTGCCCTTCTTCTGCAGACACAAACACATACGTTAAATTCATCATAGCTACTACTTGCCTAACCTTAACCACCACCTTTAGGGTCACCACAGTGACTCATCTCTTCCTATTCCTAACACCGTCTGCTCGTCCTTCACTACCATCCAGGAATCTTCTCTGTGTGACCTCCATCTTCAACAGCCTTTGTTCATTATATCCACCATCCCTTCTCATGTCCAAAACAACTTTGTTTTGCTTCATGTCCATAGAATATCTGTGTTCAGGTCACCACAAAAACCCACACATATACAAAAATGAAATACAGGAAAGCAACCAATTTAATGAGGAACTATGGATAAATCAGCTGAGGACATGCAGAGTCATCGGGCACATCACCTGATGGACTCACAGGCCTGACTGACATTTCACAACAAACACACTTGCAGTTAAAATGTCCTTAACATTCCCCAGTACTAACCACAAAAATCCAGCTTCTTTTTCACCCATCTCTATATTTTTGTCCGTTTACAAGTATTTTTTTTCTCCTCACATCCTGCAGCAGCAGGTTGGTCAGTTCTGATAAGACTAAAAAATTTAAAAACATCCTGCAGCTTTGACATGCGTCACCATATCAGGACTGGGGATGCATCTATATTAATGTTTTGTCTTCTGTAATTTCCCCTCTGCAGTAGGTATATGGGGGCGATAAGGCGGACGGTTGGAGATGACACCACAGGAAATCATTGGCTGGACCGAAGCAAGAGCTGGCAAAATGTTAATGACAAAAACACAATAGAAACATGGCGGTCTTTGTGTGCCGTGGGCCTCAGCAGTGGCAGGGCTCTCAGCCGATGCTAGTGCTGAAGTCAGGACAATCTCATTTGCTTAAATGCTGAACTCTGGGTGCAGTCCGAACCCCACAGAGTTTTACAGACACCATGTAAAAGTGGCCAAAAGGAGCCACAGAAACAAATGATCATATTGTGGTTGTCTGCTTTCACCTACCAGCAAAAGGTCTTTCAGTAAAAAGACAAAAAAAAACAACAACCCCCAAACAAAACAACAACAGAGGTACATGTGCGAACGAAATGTCCGCAGCTGGTTTGGACCCCCCCAGCACAGAGCTCATGTGATGTTAGGCTAATATTCTGGTACACTCACTACTAGCATCTAATCAATGCTACAGAAGTTCCCAGTGTTACACCAACTGTTGCTGTGTGAGGTGATAGCAAAGCATATAAAGAAGCTTGGCGTTAAGGATCCTCTTATTCTGTCAATTCACAGGAAATTAACAGGCAACAATTAAGACAACTAAAATGATTAGTTTTAATGCAGAAATGGCTAAAAAATTAACCAGTTGATACTGTTCAAATGTTTGAACATCTCTAGCTCACCTTACTATTGGCTAAGATTGCACAGTAACATTGGAGCTTCAGAACAAATTTGCAAGTAAGCGTATCTGTAAGAGATTCAGTGTAATCTATAAACATGATAACTGTATAATTTTTAATTTCATGCATATAGGCATTTATTTTATTATATATATATTATATATATAAAATGAAGACTGAAACTTAATCTTACCTTATAAAACTATAATATTGTAAACATACATTAGAGTTAAGACTGACATTGTGTTGTTGTAACCTTAAACTGCTGAATTAATGGAAGCAGTTTTTCTTTTTCCTTTAAATTTTTTATAGTGCTGACATTTCAAGTGCAATAACTCTACCTTGAAATAAAGTGATTTACATAACGCTACCAGTCCGATCCTATGACAGTTTTATCACATGCAGCAGTGATTCTGATGAAATGATAGCTACAGCTGTGAAAATAATGTCTTAATAACCCAGGAAAATCCTTTAGGTACGCCCATCTCGTGATGGGTCCGAGAAACCTTCCCCTGCTCTGCTGCTGACAAACATGTGTTTCCACACTATGCAGAAAACAAATTTTCAGGAGTGCGTTTAATTTTTTTTGTCCTTAATCACAAAGGGTCTATTTTTGGTTGCTTCAATAGTCCTGTTCTCTTGTTCTGTGCAACTACGACCTTTGCCTGTGAAGCTGGGTCCATTCCAGGGCTGGCTTTGTACCCGCCAGTGCTAGGAGCAAGCCTGGAGGGTTACCCATGAGTCATCTGCACACTGCCTACAACTGTGCTCCCTTTTAGTGATGTTATTTTATCAGGTCAAGAACAGCATCATAATGAAAAGGAAAAAAGCCTCATAGTGATGTAATGGGCATATTTTCACCGAGTTCCCAAAGACCGATGGTGTTACATTTGGCCAAACAAAAACCATCAAAAGCCACGAGCCTTGTCAAATGAGACAAAAATTCAAGCTCCAACTTCAGAATTTATTATAAAAAGAGCAGCGTGAGTGGCCAAGTTTGTAACAGTGTGCATGCTTGGCTCTGGCTGACGCTTTAGGGGGAAGGAGGTGGAGGGGAGGATCAATCTCTGGCTCTGTCTAAACATTGCATGCTTGCAGCAGACCCAACGGAGCCGAGGACAGTCTTTATGGGACTCTACAATGGACAATGAGGTACTTTTTAAATGGGATTAAACAGTTACAAAGTCTTCAGGATCAGGACATCCCTTATATTTGGTCATTCGTCCACTTAATTACAACATAAACACACAATCTAATAAACTCCAAATGCATAGGGGCCTTAACCGGTCACTCAAGAGGAAAGAAAATAATCAACAGGCCTGTTTAACGCTTAAACTCAGCTCACACTGTTCTCTAGTTTGGGGATTTAGGTGAAGAGAACTACAGCGAGCCAAGTTTCATTATACTTGCTAAACTGTGGTGCTGTTTAGGTGAAAGGCTAGACTCTCTTGTTGCTATTTAGAGCTTGTTTCCTAGAAACCCCAGCATCCTCTCTTTGCTGCTCTCTTCTCGTCCCTCCAAGGCAAAGCAGCAGGATTTTTTAATATTCTAAATTGAACTCGAAACACGGCTATGCCCTGAGAGCATTGCTTGTCACAATGTCATGCTCTAAGAGGCTTAAGCTCCAATTAAAATTATGAGTCATTTATTCCCCCCAAAAAAAGAAAAAAGGGGGGAAAATGTGATTGTTTTCCCACAACATGTAAATCCAGGTAGTCATTATGTAATGATCATCACAAAGCATGGTAGGGCAGGTGAACCTGACAAGCAGAAACTCTTTTATTCAAGGTGGCACTTGGCTCTTTGAACTCACAACTGTCTCTCATTGTCATTCACAAAAAGCAACTATAATTAAATATTGATCACTTGCATGAACCAGCTCACAGAGACGTAGATTAATGCTGCAGCAAGGGGAACACAACTGGATTGTTGTACAAATACCCAAGGAAAATGTTCACTTTAATTTCTGTTATCTTGAGCTGGAGAGGAAAATGTTTAAGACTCTAAGAGTTGGTGTGACGACAGTTTCTATCTATAAAAAAACAGACTGAGATATCAAAAACTCGTGTATACACAGGAACCAGTGGATTCCACTAGGTAACATAAACAGTTACCTTGGTCTGGCTCACACAGGAAACACAAAAGCAACTCTGACAACAGATTGGAGCCAAATTTCCAGTGACGCCGATCCATTAGTGCTCATGTGGCTTTTTTCTGGCTGCTTTATATTAAACACAGCATTAAGACGAGCTAAATCTTGCACTTAATTTTATTTTAATTTAAACAGTTTGGAGAAGAACAGATAAATGCACTGTGACTGAGGCCATTTAGTACTGAGAGGCCACTCGAGTGACAAAATAAGGTTTGCTTTTCCACAAGCGCACCTCAAGTGCTTCCTCCTATTGAGTACTATTCTGACTCATACAGACTGAAACATGGCCGGCTCTCTATGGACTTTAAGTACTGGGTTGCCTTGGCAGCTGCTTCTGGACTCCATGGTCTCTGCTGATAAGGAGGAGGAAGAGGCTGCGCCTAAAAAAGCAAGGCTCAAGAAAAAGGAAAACAAAACAAAAAAACCCTAAAATCTCTTACACTATCCTCTTATTTAACTTGAATTTTTACAGAGCCCTCATTTGGCCACATGCTGATATTCTACAGTCGAGGATTACAACAGGTTTACTGTATCCTCGCTTCTAAACTGACTGTAAATTGTCATGGATGCCTTAGCATGCAGGCCTAACTGTGAGCAGAGAACACCACTTACATTAATGGAAGTCGAGTGGTGAGAAAAAAAAAGAGAAGAAGAAGAAGAAGAAAAAAAAAAAGAGCTTCGCAAAATGCAGCAAGTGAAGCATCTTCCTCTTCAAACCGATCACACACAGTGAGGCGGAGTGATGCATCTTAAACTTGCTGTTGCGTAACAGCAATCGTGTTTGTTTGGATAAAAAAGACGTCTTCTCGTATTTCTATTTTAAGAAAGCACCGACACCGCCGACATGCTGATACAGCTCTGATTCGTTGCTCTGACATCAGACTGCAGCTCATCACACACACTCAAGCAGACTTGGTGAGATAATAATTAGAAAGCTTTAGTTTCCCCTGCCATGTATGGGTATGAAGGAAATGTGGATGAGTCACAGGTGTGCTTACAGTGTGTGTCAGTAGGGAATGTCCCTGTGAAGCTAAAAGCCATCGCCTGCTGGTAAGTTTACTTGCTCAATGACAGGGGAAGGTGGTGCTCGAGTGACCAGAAGGCAAGTTCTGATCATGCTACGATGAAGCAGGGAGAAATGGAGAGGTGCATTTTGTCACATGTAAGAAAGAAGGAACTATGATATCAGCAAAGTGCTCAGCTCATGTAAATGTGAACACAGCTCAAGTGAGAGGCTACAGCACACCTCTCTGCTCCCCCTCCCCTGGGATGTGAAGAGCACAGTCAGAGGTCCTAAAGATAACCTCAACTTCCCTCTCAATAACATTAAACAGGCTTTTAAATCAAAATCAAAGCCTATTTTTAGACAGCTTCTGTTTTTACATAGCGAGCAAGTAACGGAGACACTAATGGTGCTAGCCATCTACTTATCTCACAGTCGCCCGAGAACAAAGCTGAATCTTTAATGGCGAACAGTTTATACTAAGCGGGGACATTTAGTTCACTCAAAGAACAGAACGCATCATCGCATAACTATCTGGCTTCTGTGAAAAGTTAACCCTAAAACACTAATGTTGGGTGATTTTCATGAATCTCACTTAGTGGTCGTGTCTTTTTTTGTTTATTTCTCCCACAGTTGTGGGATGCAGGGAGACCGTGTTTTCAGTGGACAAGGCTCACATGGCACAGGAATGGTTCGCAGTTTTGTTATTAGTTTTTTGTTTTTTTTATTCGATTTTTTTTCATTGTCTATTTCCTAATTTATCACTAATTTTATAGCCTTTTATAGGTCTCCCCCCATGATATTTTTTTCACTTTGTATAGGAGACACTTCAATTTGTCATGTACTGTGGTACTTGAGTATCTTTATGACAAGTATGTTTTATTATGTATATTATATCAGGTACAAAAAAACAAAATAAAAAAAACAACAACTACCAGGCGTTAGTGACAGTGTCAAAAAACTGCATGTTAGTGCTCTATGGTTAACAAAGTGTGAGCATAAGTTTTAATTAGTGAGCAAAACCTCTCCTCCACTGAAATGCACTGATTTGGTCTGAAATTTCTCCAATGCAACCGAGCCTCACACCAGTCACTCTCACAAAGTTACCCAAAACATCTTACCTCGCATACAGCTTTCTAATCTGTGGATGAGCTGGTAGGATTTGCAGCGATCCAGCAGAGTTCGGATAGCTGGAAGTGGATCCAGGATGATAGTCTCAGGATGGGCATCAATGTAGTCCTTGAAACACAGACACAAACCTCTTAAGTTTTGTACCATTTTTGTAACAATATCTATACTGAAACTCTATAAATATGTTACTATAACCAATACAAAACCTAACTATGGTCAAAGGCAATGACTTAAAAAAAAATAAAAAAATCCTTTTGGTCAGTACAACAATAAAATCTACAGTGTACAGTGCAAAATGGACACAATTACGCAAAAAATTGTAAGTGAACAGAAAAGAAATCGCCATTATTGGATATCTGAATCCAGATATCCTGGCTATGATTCGTAAATCTGCTTATTCTCCGTAAATAAACCAACTCCCTGGAAAAATAACTGATTAATTGCTAATGGAAATGTTTGTGGGTTTTATTTTTAAACGTAACTAATGTGCTAAAAGGGTAACCATCTGCCACGACACACACACACACAAATATAGATTAGAAATGTTAAACAAACATATTCATGTAGACAAATCCAAACACTGAGTTGAAGGGTCAACATGCCTCACTCTGTTTTTGTGTGTAAGCTAGAGAGAGCATGAGATGTATGCCAGCGGGTCTTTGTAGGTTACATCACTGCATGCTCTGCATGACCTGCTGTTAGGTCAGCGTGAGGCTGGCCATTTTACATAACTGCAGTCCCTTCTCTTCTCGTCTTCCCGGCTTTCCTCCGACTCCGTCCTCACACCACCTCCTCTCCATTCACGGCCGCTCTACATCATCTCCACACTTGATTTTCGGCTACATGGATCCCTTTGCCAAGAGTTCATTCCCAGCGATTTCATACTGAGTCACAAACGCTGTCAGGTGGAGCTGGCTGGCCTACACATTACACAAACAGCCCGCCTGTTCACATCGCAACTCCGCTGTCACACACATTTACATGGAATTAAACACATCCTGCAATATTAAACATCAAGCACATGTACAGTGGAAATAAATGCCTATTTCTGTACAGTCTCAGTACACACACGCACACGCTGTAGCACAAAGAATATAAACCGACGCCTTTGCCTTGACATGGAGGACCCATCTGCAGGATTTGCCGGGATCTAACAGGCAACGCTAATCAAAGCCAGTCGAGCTGTTATGTAAGTAAAATATGCTGCCACAGAAAAGAAAAAAAAAATATCCAAACTAATCCTCCAGGAGTTCAGAAGAATACTCTGTGATAGGGACTGTCACTTGCTGATTTCTGCATCTCAGTAGAATAAATGCAGTTAAACAGAGACAAGAGGGGGGAGTTGAGAAAGAGAGCAACGCTTTTTAGCAGGTGCTGGAGAGGAAAAGAGCCAGACGTATGTCAGCGTGGGTGTAAGAGAGGGCTGTTCGCATTTCAGAGCAGATCCGTTTCCAGAGAAGAATAAACGGGTTTGTCTTTGGGAATATGGTCAATAGAGCATCTAATCTGTTCTGCTGATTGTAAGCCATGTTTGTGATGCCACAGTTGTCAAACCTGAAGGGAAAAATTATTTTTAGCATTTGTATTAGCCACAACTACAAGCAGATGGGTGCGATTTACCACATCAGTTCAGCTTACATAAGATGTCAAGTACAGAGAAGCCCGGAAGACCTAAATTACGACTGTAGCGATCTACAACCACTTATCAGCGAAGTAAACGTGGAAAAAAAATTAAAATAAAAAACATTCTACAACAGCTAAAAGCCCTTGGTAATTAGCCACAAATGCCATTATACCTTCCAAGTGTAGTTAGAGAACCCAAATGATATTTGTCCAAGGATTACTGTGAACACGCCTCACACCTCAGGCCACTGAATCACCGGCGTGCATCTCAGGACGACATTTTGTTTTCATAAAGAGTTATTTTAGAGATGACTGTTTATTCTCTCCACGACACAACCGGGTTATTTATGATCACAGCTGTGTAACATTAGAATTACGCCAACGCATATATTTCCAGTGGAAATGTAATCACAGATGACAGTTGTGTTCAGGTAAACACGCAGAACAAAAGACGAGAAGACTCAGCCACAAGACTTGGCTGCTGATTTACCAGCTGATATTTAATTCAACCACTAACTACAGTGGTAAAGTTTGAGTACTGACTAAAAGGAAGAAAATACTGTATTAAAAAACAAAACACACAGTTCCTCTGAACTGAAAAAACTACAAAGACATTATTGATGCTTACAGGATGACATTTCTTTGTAATGCATGCAGCCAACTGGGAGGAGACCTTTAGCTTGAAGATCAGCTGGTTGACTGAATAAAAATTTAGTCCATGCAGAAAATACTGAAAAATTCCCATCTCGATCAAGATGACTCATTCGAATTTGCACAGTTCAATTTTCTTTAGTAAATAATGATATGAGCACCACTAAGCATAGGGTATGCATTAAGATGAATGATGATTAAAAGGGCTACAGACAGCCACAGGTACAACTGACAGTACTGGTAAATCAAAGAGACTAAATCCCTAAGCTTTAGCAAAGGGATGAGTTATATATTTAAATAAATAACCTTCACAGAGCTTATTGGTCTAAATGTGTCTGTCAATGAGCACAACTTATTACTGCAATATTCAGCTTTCTGCAAAAAGCTGAAAATCGCAATAATATTGTAAAGTGAGTCTTCTCATTTTTGTACAAGCCTACAGATATGCTTTTTAACTCTGCTGAATGGCTTACTTTTGGAGTCAGTCTCAAGTGGCCACTATATGAGCTACAGTTTTAGTTTTTATTTCTGAGTCCTTGAAGGTTTCAGTTTGATGAAAACCAGCCACGTTTTGCTCAGTACATGTTATCAGGCAGCTAAGAAGTTTTTGCTTTGATTTAACTTTTAAATACAAAGAAGCAAATCCATGCCCTGCTTCTGGAAATCGCCAAGATATGAAAATGCAAGACAAAAATTGCACTGTTTTGCACATTCACAGGATTGTGGAGGCCTTTTTATCATACGTAACTTACTAAATAACAAGTCGACACGTACACTATCAGTCAAACATCAAGCGCAGGCCTGTGCTAATATCGACCAGATTCTGCAGGATGTCAGAGTGATTGCTCCACTCTGACATCCTGTTTGCCCTTCTTAATTGAGCAGTCAGGGACATGTTGACAGAATTGCGTGAGTCTGATCACGATTACAGCTCCTGAGTCACTGAGAGAGAGACGGAGGCAGAGTGCAGGATAGTTCAATAAAATTAATTTTCACACCATCTGTACCACTGCCAGATTAATGAATGCATATACACAGAAGCACAGCAGTTTTCTAAAGTAGGTTTTCAGCTCCAAATGTGACGTGTTGAATGTGAGACGTTTCTCACTTCAGGGGAAGAAAAAAAAAAAAAAAAAAAAAAAAGGTTTCAAGA
>VOQK01037100.1:0-13495 GCA_015052645.1 Benitochromis conjunctus
AACACCCAGGTACTTATAAGAGTCCACTCTCTCAATGTCTATTCCCTGGATGTTCACTGGCGAGGGGGAGTAGACCGATGTCTGCGGAAATCCACTACCATCTCCTTGGTCTTCCCTGCATTGATGAGGAGGTGGTTCCGCTGACACCAGTCCACAAAGCCCTGTGTCAGTCTCCTATACTCCACGTCATCTTCATCCTTGATGAGCCCGACAATCGCAGAGTCTTCAGAGAACTTCTGTAGAACACAGCCGTCCGTGTTGTGTCTGAAGTCTGCAGTGTAGAGGGTGAAGAGGAAGGGGGCCAGGACAGTCCCCTGGGGGACCCCCACACTGCAGGTCAGGATGTCGGACACACTGTCCCGGGCTCTCACAAACTGCGGACGGTTTGTGAGGTAGTCCAGGATCCACTCCACCAGGTCAAAGTCCACGCCAGCCTTGGGCAGCGGTGTCAGGAAAGGCGTCTGGCATAAAAATCTGCCAAATCAAACATGCTCAGCCAACTGCTGCAGCAACTCCTTGTGAATAGAGGAAAAGCAAAATAAGGCTGCTATAAGATTAAAATTGACAGAAGTTTTACAGGTTGAGCACATATAAAAGCCCAGTTTCGAGGAAAAACATATCATTGTTGAGTACAAAGTATAAAATTGATCCTGGAGATGGCAATACAAGAAATCTCATACACCCTTCAAACCCAAATGGTTTGTTTTCTGGCAAGTGTAAATGCAACTGCCAAATACAGTACCTAAAACCAAATTCCAGTAAGCTCGGTTTAACATGTAAATCAAAACTGAGTGCATTGATATGTCAATCTTGTAAACCAATATTTTAGTCACAGTAGGACTTAGAAAACACATCAAATGTTTAAACTTTTTTTTTGTCACGGTACTGGGTCTGCGGACCCAGAGTTTGGGTGTTTGTGTTTTATTCTTTGATTAGTGTTATTTTCTCAGTGTTTCCTGGTTTCTTTTGAAAGAGTCTTGTGTCTTTGTCATTGTGTTTAGTTTCACTTCCCCTGTGACATAGTTATGTTCAGTCAGCTGTTTTCCCATGTGTTTCCACTTCTCCTGATCACCCTCTGTGTGTGTTTAAGTCCTCTGTGTTCCTTTGTTCATTGTCAGGTTGTCTGTTTATCCCACGTCATAGTTTTCACAGTCTTCAGTTTTCATAGTTAGTTTTCCAGTTTAGTTGTCATACCTGTTTCGCCTTAGCTTTTATTTTACTCCTGCCACCAGCCCAAATAAAGGTTCAGTTTTGTTGAGTTTCATCTCCTGCAGTGTCTGTACTTGGGTCTGTTCCTTAAACACACCAGCGTACCACGCCGTGACAATTTTAGAAAAAATATTAACTCATTTTGCATTTAATGGCACCAAAATGTCTCAGAAAAGTTAGGAAAGGGCCCACTGTGTAGCATCCCCATCTAACAATTGTCCTTAAACATCTACAAACTGAGGAGACCAGTTGCTGGACTTTTTGAAGAGGAATTACTCCCACTCTAGTCTGATATAGGATTCTAGCTGCAGTCTTCTTTGTCATACGTCTTTTATTGTCCTTTATAAAGGTAAAAAGTCTCATTGAGATTTAAATGTCATTTACAAGAGAGACCTGGTCATGATTAATTTTCAATTGATTTGTTTTATGACGGACTAATAGCCCTTTTCTACTACCTAGCTGGCATGACGCATTGCAACTTGGCTTAACTCAGCGTTTTCTATTACAGTTTTCCATTACAGTCCAGTACCTCGTAATGGGTGTGGGGTCATTATAGCATTGCGACCTAAAGTCCTGTGACATCATACATATGTGAGCTGAGCTGACCCCAATAGGTACGAGTGAAAAAGCGCTATAAATTGAATCAGTTGGTTAGAAATAAAGCCATTCTTTTCTAATAAATGCAGTATGCAGTTTAGCATTAGTGTTTTTTTACATTAACTGGTCAGTTTTGAAAAACATTTTCCTCAGTTTAATCAGTTACTATGTTAGTTGATTAAACTGATACTATTACCTTAAACTAAAAAGAATATTCTTATTAATTAGTGGACTCCCATTGGATAATAATAAGTCATTGCTGTCTTCATTGTGAATAGAGCTTTGGTTGATTTCAAATTTGATCTGTGATAACACATTCATATTTCAATAGTTTGTTAAATTATGATTGTATAAAATTAACAGCAGCATAAACAAGCTTGTATTTCTTTTTTAAGCACATTTACATAGTTGAGTGTTGTAAGGAACAACTGGTCTTTTTTTCACACTTGACTCTTGACTTTCTTGCATTTCATCTCTTGCTGCCTCTTGATTCTGTAAGGAATGGTGATAATTGTCAGCATGATTTTTTAGTTTCAATTCACTGATTGACATCCTGTCGCTTATTCACAGTATAGGTTTAAATATGTTAGTGGACTCACTTAAAGCCTGCTGTCACAACCTCCCCAGCAGTCATTTCATTGGCCGCAAGTGACTCACCCCTTTCCAGCTCTTTTCTTGTGAAAACCACAGTCTATCAACATTCATACTTTTATGAAACACATAAACTGAGATCAGTAGCGACACAGCGGGACTTCCTTTGCAGAATGGAAAGAAAAAGGCATTCATCACTGTCTGAGAACTTTGCAACCATTCAGACATTATCCATTATTTTGTGCTCAGATCATAATTACACTAATTACAGCTCCCCTGTTACCTAAGTTATTCATAAACAAGGAGTGAAGGAAAATGAGAATGTATAGGCTTGATTATTCAGTCTCTCCAAGTGTCTGGAAAATGTGATTTTTCATGTGACATATTGACTTCTGTAAGACTAATTCTGGTTAATTTAAAATGGGGATATAATTGGGATGGTGAGAGAAATCAAAGGAGAACTAAAGCTCAGCTCATTTTGTTGCTTTTCTGCAAACTACTCTTTCTTCCATAAATATGATATGATAGATATGTTGACCTACCCTAGTGCTGCAGAACTAATTTTACAAATATGGTAAAGTTTTTTCTCTGTTAAAAGTTCAGAATCCCAATTATTGGTCTTAAACTTAAGCTGTTACTAAGGAAGCACAGAACATGGAGCCAAAGTCCATCCAACGATTCTAAAATGTTCTTTGATCACAAGCGGCAAACACAGTCTTTCTTTGCTCCTTTCCATCTTTCTCTCTAGTGTGAGCCCTTGAAATTTCAGCCATCAGGTATGACTGGACCTTTCTTTATGCATGAATGAGAACTGCTCCACTGTACAATAGAACTGTACTGTTTTTTCAAACAGTACAGTTCTGATAGAGATTCTTGATTGGTATCATTTTGCCAAAGTCATGTGATGCATCAGTGTAAGGGTAGTCTCTGGATGGTCTTTATTGGTTGCAGTGTTTTATTAAAGTGGACCATAATGGAAGATCATGCCAACTTCCATCTATCCATCCATTTTCTTCCACTTATCCGGGGCCAGGTCACAGGGGTAGCAGCCTAAGCAGAGAAGTCCAGCCTTTCAGGGAGAACACCAAGGCATTTCCAGGACAGCCGAGAGATATAATTTCTCCAGCATACCCTGGGTTTGCCCCAGGGCCTCCTTCTGCTCATAACAACTTATTAAAATTTTTTTCAACAGAGCTGGTTCAAACAAGAGAAAACTAATTTAACTGAAATAGCATTGTGACACAGGACCCCCGGAACATACACACGCACACACCGGCGTTGGATTGGAGTACCAGTCTTTTTATTAGTGACAACACAACCTGTGGTTTCTAGCTTAAACAGCTCAGGATGCAGACACTCCTGGCTCGCTGGCTGTTCTCCCCACCTCTATGCTGCCCAGCGAGCTTACTGCATCACCCCTCCTCTGCAGCAGGCCAGAGACCACACCTCCGCCACACATCCCCACCGCCCGATTGAGGCCGGGACCACATCCGGCCGAACCAACTACCCCCCCCCCTGCGACCGGGAGAGAAAATTGGCCATCTGCGTACCTGGCCTGTGGCTCACCTTGAACTTAAAAGGCTGCAAAGCCAGATTCCACCGAGTGATCCGGGCATTGGCATCCTTCATGCGGTGGAGCCACTGTAGCGGGGCATGGTCTGAGCAGAGAGTGAATGGGCGTCCCAGGAGGTAGTAGCGAAGGGAGCCCACCAAATCACCAGATACTCCTTCTCCACCATGCTGTACCGAGCCTCCCGGTCCGTCAGTTTCCGGCTGATGTAGAGAACCGGGCGGTCGGCTCCCCCTACCTGCTGGGACAAAATGGCCCCCAGCTGTCTGTTCGAGGCATCTGTTTACAGGAGAAAAGGGAGGGAGAAATTAGGTGTGAACAGCAGCGGCTCCCCACAGAGAGCCTGTTTCACCTGCACAAACGCCGCCTGGCACTACCCTGTCCACTGGACCAGATCCGGAGCAACTTTCTGGGTGAGATCGTTTAAGGGGCTGGTCAGGTCTGCAAACCTGGGCACAAACCAGCGGTAATAGCCGGCTAGCCCCAGAAACCGTCTCACCTACTTTTTGGTATTGGGGCGTGGGCAGGATGCGATCGCCGCCGTCTTCTCCACCTGAGGGTGCACCTTCCTGCCCCCAAGTGGTACCCCAGATACTGTACCTCCCTTCATCCAACCGCACACTTCTTCCGGTTGGCCGTGAGCCCCAGATGCCTCAGTGACCCCAGGTCCCCGACCACCCGCTGCACATGCTCTATTCAGTGCTACAATGCTAAGGAGGTTGAGGTGGTAAATCTGTGTGGCTCCGCCCCTGTCTGACCGCACTACCTTGTAGTCAACGTCCCCCACTTGCCATGTGACCACGAAGGGTCCTTGCCACTTGTCGAGTAGTTTGGAGCTGGAAGAAGGGAGCAATACAAGCACTTTATCTTCCGGTGAAAATCGCCTGAGGCTCAGCCCTCTGTTCTACAGTCTCTGCTGACGCTGCTGGGCCTGGAGCAAATTTTCTTGTGAGAGCCGCCCCAAAGTGTGTAGCTTTGCTCTCAGGTCTAGCATGTATTGAATTTCATTTTTGCGGGGCTCGGACCTTCCTCCCAGTTTTCTTTAATCAGGTCGAGCACCCCCCCACGGCTGCCTGCCGTACAGCAACTCAAAGGGAGAAAATCCCGTGGAGGCCTGGGGTACCTCCCGCACTGCGAACAACAGAGGGTCTAACCAGCGATCCCAATTGCGTTCATCCTCGTGAATGAAATTATGGATCATGGATTTTAATGTCTTATTCAGCCGCTCCACCAACCCGTTGGTCTGAGGGTGGTAGATGCTAGTTACTTTAGTGTGCGAGACATGAACAATGTGCCCTGGTCAGTCAGTATTTCTTTAGGAATACCGACCTGGGAGACGACCTGAAACAGTGCTTGTGCCACGCTCCTCGCAGAGATGGTGCGCAGCGGCACTCCAGTGAAATGGCCTGATGAGGTCATCCCAATACACTCAAATGGGACCTCCATTAATGGTAATGGACGCAAAGACACCTTTGGAACTCTGGGCACAATGCACACCATCGGTGCACATCGGCCCAGATGCCGGGCCAATAAAATCGGGCTATTATACGCTCCAGAGTTTTCTCACCTCCCATGTGCCCTGCCATGGGGTTGCAATGAGCCGCCTAGAAAATCATTTCCTGGCAGCTCTGTGGCACCAACAACTGGGTGTGTATCTCGTTCGTGCGAGCGTCATGACTCACTCAATACAATCTATCGTTCCGTGGAGCTCGCTCCATCCTACCGGGGTTACTGCCCCACCTCCGTGCTACCGGCGCCGGCATCCGGTGATCCGTGGGCTGGCTGCCCTGCCGTGCAGCCTCTGGTCCGGCGGCAAGGTGATCCTCCGCCAACGTCACAGCTGTGGTGATGTCGGCAGGCCGGTGGCAGCGGACCCAGCAGGCAGTGGCCTCGAGCAGCTCCTCCACAAATGCGTCTCCTCCTGCAAAGGTCCCGGACGCAGCCATCTTGCTGCCGTGTCCTCCAGCTGCCTTGCCCATGCGAATGGCCGCTCTCCACCTGCCATTCGGCTGGCACGGAACCGCCGATGATAGTCCTCCAGGGAGAGGCACAGGCGATCCAACATTGCCCGGCAGACATCCTCAAACACACCCGGACGTCGGAGGCAAGCTCAGTGCAGCCGTCTGGACCTCCCCCGACAGCAGCAGCAACAGCCGTGGCGCCCACTCCTCCTCCGGCCAGCGACATGCCAGCGCTGTAGCTTGAAAAGTCTCAATAAAAACCAGCAGATCCTCTCCCTCCACCATCCGGTGGAGCGTCACTGACAGCGGTGGGGATGTGCCAGTCTGGCCCCATCAGCTACTCCAGAACAACAGTGTGCCGCTCTGCCTGCTCCCGTAGAACCGCCAGCTGCTCGTTGTGGGCCGCCGCCTATCGTGCAGACATTGTTAAAACTTATACTGAAACCTATTACAGAGTTAATTAATTTTAAGGCAAGCATCTGCAATTCTTACTTAGGACTCTGAGTGGTACCAAAAGAATATATTGCGTGAGCCTCTTTTTTCTTTATACTTTGTTAGGAAAATAGTAAATAGGGGCAGCCATTTATTAAATTAAATTAGATATAATTCAAAGGCAAAAACTGTTCATACAATTCTAACCAACGTAAAAGTCATTATTAGATATGAGGAACTTTATTGTTCAACACAATGTAAACTCTCTTAGGCAAGCTTTCTTGTGTTTCCTTTTAAGAATTCTTCAGGAATAGTTCTCTAGTCTTCTTCTAGAACACTCCAAAGCTCTTCTTTGTGTTGGCTGCCTTTTGTTCTATTCTCTGTCAGGATAATTCCATTCTGTTTCAATAATGTGTAGACCCAGGCTCGGGGAGACCAGTCGATCACTGGTAATATTCCACTGTATGGTTTTTTTTGTCCTGGTATTTTACTTGTACTGCATCATTGTCATGATCCATTCATATCATAATTTTTTTACTTGCTGACAGTCTATCAAAATTGCATGTAAATGTAATGACTAAATACCACAAGACTCAGCTGTACATATGCATCTAAAGAGAAAGGCCACTCTTTCGAGGATACTAATGTTCACATTTTGGACAGATATGTCACATGATGCAGTGAGGCAAGGTCTCACAATGGTTTCACCTGAAAACTGTGCTGATAATGACCCACGCCCTTTTTCGCATCTTGGCTCGTGTGATGAAGCACATGATCAATAGTGAGCCAACGACTCTCTCCAAAATTTCTGCTTGTGCTTGTTTGTGGCTTCAAGCGCATATTCAAGCCTGTGAGACGCATTTAGACACTCAGACACTGAGCCATGGCTCTGTGCTATATACAGACATTTCTGCATCTCTGCCATTCAAAGACACTTTGTATATAGTTTATTTTATGTAATATTCAATTTTATTCAGTGTTTTCATAAAAGCCTTATTTTTATGCATTTGCTACTACTAGGGAGAGCACATGTGAGGTTTAAGGCCTGGACAAGTTTGAAACATTTTTGTCATCCACATTGGAAAATAGCTGAAAATAATACACTCAGCACTGAAACTTTGCAATTTCAAATTGGACATTTTACGGTTTTGCATGTTTTTTCACTTTTTTCCAACACCCTTGCATTTAAATCCGACTCCCCGTCTCTCTGTGTACCTGGCCTGTACCACCACTTGCTGTCTTTGCCCCCTTCCTTCTTTCACATAATAGTGTGAGCCCAGTCTGCATTTTAATTTGATTGACCACATAGTGTGCCCATCAAAATATAGTCCCACCCCTGCCTGCATGGATTCTCAGCAGGGCTGAAGATTGATCTCCCACATACTGTAGGGGCCATTAATAACTGACACATGAAATTATCTCGCAGGCCGGATATAATTGTATCTGTTCTACATGATATAGAAAAAGCTGCTTCTAAGAAAGAAATGTGTCAGCACGACTCTGTGGACTCTTTGGAATTGTAAGAAAATTGTCCTGCTTGACCTCGTCTATACTATATTGCCAAAAGTAATTACTCACATTCACTCACATTATTGAATTTAGGTGTTCAAATCATATCCATGAACACAGGTGTTTAAAATCAAGCACCTAGGCATGCAGACTCTCCTACAAACATTTGTGAAAGAATGGGTGGCTTTAAGGAGCTCAGTGAATTTCAGCATGGTCCTGATAAGATACCATCTGTGCAACAATGCCTGTCATGAAATTTCCTCAAAACTAAATATTCCACAATCAATTGTTAGTTGTATTATAACAAAGTGGATCAACTGGGAATGACAACTACTCAGCCACAAAGCGGTAGGTAACCTAAATTACAGAGTGGGATCAGCTGATTCTGAGGTGCATAGTGTGCAGAGGCACCAACTTTCTGCAGAGTCAATAGCTACATACCTAAAAATATGTTCAAGTTGTGTAAAGCGCTTTGAGTGCTCAGAGTAGAAAAGTGCTATATAAGAGCCAGTCCATCTACTTTTAAGACCAGTACAAAAAGTCGAATGCAGTGGTGTAAAGCATGTTGCTGGCAAATTGTTTTCTGGAATGATGAATCATGCTCCTGCATCTGACAATCTGATGGACAAGTCTGGGTTATTCAGTTGTGTAAAGTTTTGTGGAAGCAGGATATGGTGTGGGGTTGTTTTTCAGAAGTCAGGCTTCCAATGACAACCTGAGCATTTCTCTTTCATTCACCTCTTCAATCATTAATTATTATTCATTTCTGTCTCTCTTCGAGAGTGTATATTTTGTCCTGTCTCTCTCTCCGAACCAGCTCTCCTGAGCCTGGTACTTCTGGATGTTTATTCCTGTTAAAAAGAAGTTTTTTCTTCCCACTATCACCAGGTGCTGGCTCATAGTGTTAGGTTCCCTGTGTCTGTTCTCTGTTTGCTGTTTTTTGGAGTTTTGAAGGTTAATGTGTTATTCTTTGGTCTTTGGGTTCTTGATATATTTCTATATCTTAGTTACTTACTTACTTGTTCTTTTAGTCAGTTCGTTTTCGTGTCCTGGTTGTCTTGATCTTGTCTGTGTGTTTACCCTACTCATCTGTTTCTCTCTCTCTCGCGCTTTCTTGCCCCTCACTTTCTAGCTCTATCTGTCTTGCGCCTCGTTCTGTCTTGTTCGTGTCAAGGTCCGAGCTAGTCTCACCACTCACCTCCCGTTTCTTCGATGCTGACAGACAGAATCACTGAGACAAAGTGTTCCAGGTTCAACCTTTTATTCTAGAGATAATCAATAACAAATGCGCATTTGGAGATCAACCGTCACATATGCTACATGCTATGCCCTATGTGTCCCCGCGTTGTGTCAGTAGCTCAATATGGCCTACTTGAACGAATATCAAATACAATGTTGTGCACCCTAATCCCTAAAGTTACATTAACAAATATAATACTGTGCATGTAAATTTCTACAGCTACATCCCCACAGTTATGATAATGCATTAAAATATAATACTGAATTCCCACATTAGTCAGATTATGTCGAACCGTATTCCTCCTGCGTCATCTCTCTCCCTTAATTCCCTCATGTGTTTATATTATGTCTGTCTCCCTTTGTCCCTGTTCAGCATAACTGGTCTTCTACCTCTGTGTCCCAGTGTTTTCCTAGTTTAGGCCGTCTCTTTAGTTCCTTGTTCCAGTTTGATTTTCTCATTTTGTATTATGTTCCGATCAGCCAGAATAAAGAGCTCGCTTTCAGTTTGAACCGCCGTCTACCTCCATGTCTGCACATGTCATCATCACACTCATGACAACAGTCTGCTACCCACGGACCCCAACACATAGGGACTTGCTTGAGTGTTGTACCTTACAAAATAAAGCACCTAGATATGTTGTGATTTGGCGCTATATAAATAAAACTGAATGGAATTGAATGATATTCTCAAAAACATGCTCTGAGCATACTGTAAAGGAAAAACATGAGTGATACCAATTACATTTTTGCCACACCAGGCTGTTTATGATGAAGCGATTGTGTCACATGCTGAAACCATATCACAACCAAGAGAATGATTTGTCAAATTAGAATCAGAATCCTTTTATTGTCATTACACAGACGCAGCTCCCTGGTAGCAGCACGTAGAATAAATAACAATAAGAACAAATATAAAAAATACCAAACATATAAATGTTCAAGGTTTATACAAATGTGCAAGGTTTTCTCTGAAGTATTGCTCTATGTGTGTGTGTGTGTGTGCTGTATGTGTGTGATAGGTACTAATGTGTGAGTTCTTTGAAAAAATTCTGTTAGTATGGAGGGCCAGGAATGACAAAATGAATTCATTAAATACATCATTAAATAATTAATTTAATGTTTCATTAATTAATTAAAATTGGAGTTAATTAATTAAATAAATATACCAATAATTAAATGCCCATTCATTTAAAACATATATTTAATTATTTATTTATTTCCAGTTTTATTTACTTAATGACACATTTAACTAATTAATTATATATTTAATTAATTACTTATTGAGACATTTAGTTAATTATTTAATTATGTATTTATTTAATTCATTTTGGCACTGCTGGCCTTGCCGCTGTGTTCATGAATTGATTTTATGTGTCAGTCTCACCCATCACAGTCAGGGGGTGGCGTTAACACTGATCGAGTCAAAACCATTGCTTTGGCCTGGTCACCATTCTTTCAGTGGGTGTTTCTCAGCACCAACAACAGAAATGTGGAAAATAACTAGACTATACTTTGAAATACCCTGTTTGTGTGTCACCAAAACAGTTAATGTTTTTTAACTGAGAATGTAGTGATTTAATGTGGTCGGTTTTTAAAATAGAGCCTATTTGCAAAAATGCTTTGATGATTTTGGAGATGTCTGCCCAGCCCAGTATCATGGCAAACCGTGTGATAGAACCTCTTGCCAGCAGTCGGGCTCAGGTACAGCCGACAAAGCGCGGGTCCCGCCACAACTTGCATAAACCCCGCTGACTGTCACCTCTTGGAGAGTGAACACCAACTTCATTTACCCGCCCAGGTGTCACTATGGATGATAACATCATCCAAGTAGGCGGCAGCATATGCAATGTGCAGCCACAGCACCCAGTCCATGAGGTGCTGGAAAGTGGCTGGGGCTCTGAACAAGGCAAACAGAAGTGTGACAAATTGGTACAAACCGTACGGAGTGGAGAAGGACGTTCTTTCCTTCGACTTGGGCCATGCCCACGAGTTTGTCGACTCAGGGCATGGTGTAAGCATCAAAGCGTGACACTTTATTTACTTTGCGATGATCCACACAGAACCGTATAGACCCATCTTTCTTCACCATAAGAACTATGGGGCTACACCAGGCACTGTGTGACTCTTCTATCACTCCTGTCTTCAGCATTTCACCCAATTCCCTCTGAACAATTTGCCTTTTATGTTCAGGAAGCCTGTAGGGCTGTGAACACAGCATCACTCCAGGCTGGGTTTCAAAATGGTGCTCGATGAGAGTCATACGAACGAGCATGGTGGAGAAAACATCAGCAAAGCACTGTTGCAACGCAGCAACAGCCGCTCTTTGTGCCTCTGTGAGACGGTCATCACAATGGAGGGAGGCGGAAATGGTGGAATTTGGCACCTCTGGCCCCAACTCATCTCTCTCCTTCACCAGGCTCACCAGAGAAGCGGTGTAAGCCTCTCTCCAACCTCCATACAGAAGGTTGAGGTGGTAAATCTGTGTGGCCCCTGTCCTGTCCAACCGTGCAACCTCATAGTCAACGTCCCCCACTCGCCGTGTGATCACGAAGGGCCCCTGCCACTTGGTGAGTAATTTAGAGCTAGAAGAAAGGAGTAATAAAAGCACTTTTTCTATGAAAATTGCCTGACTCTAGCCCCTGTGTTATACAGGTGCTTTTAATACTGCTGAGCCTGTAGCAAAGCCTGGAGCAAATTCTCCCCAAAGTGTGGTGTTTTGCTCTCAGGTCCAGCATGTACTGAATCTCATTCTTTGTGGGGCTCGGACCTTCCTCCTAGCTTTTTGGTCAAGCACCCCATGTGGTTACCTTCTGAATAGCAGTTCGAAGGGAGAAAATCCTGTGAAGGCCTGGGGCACCTCCTGCACTGCAAATAAGAGAGGGTCTAGCCAGCGACCCATATTGCATTCATCCTCGTGAATGAACTTTTGAATCATGGACTTTAAAGTCTTATTCAGCCGTTCCACCAGCCCGTCAGTCTGAGGGTGGTAGACGCTGGTCTGAATAGATTTAATGCCCAGTAATTTGTACAGTTCTAACCCAGAACTGTACAAATTACAGAACCTCCGCCACAGTGAAAATCTACAGTAAAAGGAACATACAAATGTATTAGTCAAATGCAACACTGTTATAAAAAGGACAATAGATGAATACTTCAGTTTGTCGCAGATCAAAGTGGAATGAATGTGATTAGTTGAACAGGTGTTCCTGCTGTGTGTTCTGTGTTATCTGCATTTCCATCAGTGTAAGAGATTCAGCAGCAGATTAGAATCAAGCAGAACATCATTTATACATTTAATAAATCGCCAAGTTAATACATGCATGTTCCTGTGACAATGTGACACACTGTTTGCTCTTCATTCAGTGATTTTAGTACAGAGGGCTGCTGCTTATATGCTGCTTATATGCTGTTCATATAAAACAGATTCCTCCATCATATAATCACGTAGAACATGCTGGAAATAAAAGACTGAGTGAAAACGTGGTGTTTCCAGCTGAAATGATCAAACCTACTCCGACAGTTTTTATTCTCTCAGCTGCAGACTGGCTGCTATTTAAAGGTTTGAGAGTAAAGATTAGGTGTACAAACAAACTTCAAGGCCTGTCCCAAAACATAGGCTGCATCCTTTGGAGGCCACATTTGTAGACTGGTTTACGTCACAGCGACACGACAAAGGCTGCCCCAATTCATAGACTCCTTCAAATGCGGCCGACAAATGCGTCCTTCATTTCCCCGAATTTGAAGGATGGGTCAGGTGTATCCTTCGTGGCCCAACCTATCACAGAATTCATAGTCCAGCCCAGCCAATTCCAGTTTCCAACAATGGCGGCAGCTACTTCATTTTAATATTACTCTTATTATTCTTTCTGGGTCACAAAATAAACTTTTAACATATTTTCAGGCGAGAATGTAGCTGTGTAAACTTCAAATATCTGCTCGGTTTATCAAGACATCACGTATTTGCTCCGACGTTTTCGGAGACGTCTTTTACCCACTAGCTCGATCGCTGAGTGGGTTGTCAAGGTTTACTAGAGCCGGCAAAAACAGCGTACTCCCGGTACATCGTTTTCAAACCCCCCGCGGTCCGCAATTGAGCTGGTGGGTAACCGATGTCTCCGAAAACGTCGGTGCACTTTTGCAAATATGTGATGTCCTGAGTAAATCAGTTTGTTTTCACTCAGCTGAATAAACGTCAAACAGAAAACTGATTAAACAGAAGTGTGAGATGGTAGCGAATTTACTCCAGTGTCCTGTTATATTTTAGATAGCAAGGAGCAGACAGCTGAGTTTATTCAACTCCACTGAAACAGCTGGTGACGCAAATCTGAAGGCTAGACCCTCCCATTTCACAAGCCTCGCACTTCCAGCCTTCTCGGTCTTCAAAGGA
>VOQK01037102.1:0-13497 GCA_015052645.1 Benitochromis conjunctus
CTGCTCTTCCTTTGAACCCAGCATTTCCTGCATACAACAACAATCTGCATACAACAACAATCTGCATACAACAACAATCTGCATACAACAACAATCCTCGCTCACACAGATACACTCCATGCCGTTTCCATCATGCTGGAGTCTAAAAATAAAAGAAGTTTAGCTTCGAAAATGTCATAACTTGCATCGAAGTCCCACTCCTATATAAACACCTATAACATGTGCGTGGATGGTATTGTGATGACGCTGTAGCCGCTCACTAACATGCACAACAGGCCCTGTCAAGAGGGGTTAATAACCAAGAGAGAAAAAAAAAGGGTGCATGTGTTCATCTAAATGTAAAAGAGAAAGAACGCACTGAAAGATGGGAAAATGATAAGGAAATAAAGTCGGGTGAATACTAGTCTCGTGAGTCACGTAAAGACCACTAAAGCATCACAACAGTACCTTCGCCATCACAGATGTTCTGGTACGAGTCCCAGCGAGTTAGAGGATCTGTTGTGTTGTAGTCCACAATAACATCTCCTCCATTTTTCCATTTGTCAGCACCTGGAATAGAAAAAAAAACAAACAAAAAAACCCCATTACTGTCCAGTTTTTATGCTATGTTAAGCTGGATGGCTGTAGTGTCATATATATCGTAAAGTGACTGGAAAGTAGCGCTGACCCTCATTAATGTGATAGCAGGAAAGCAATGTCATTTCTGAACATTTTTATTTGTTTTAAAGAAATCAGTTTAATTTAATTTGTGGGATGACTGCAAACTAAGTTTAAATAAATGTAAGGTTTTTAATTTAAGACCAAAAATCACCACCAAAAATGTTATTACACATAAACTACTGCTCATTTTCCAAGTCATTAGCCACAGCAGCAAGCACAATATTTAAACTGCCACCTTAGAAGAGAAATAAAGCACAGTCAACTAATATTAGTATTCAGTATATTTCAGTATATTAAAAAACCACATGCTCAGATGTTACTACTTTATTGCTAGAAGATGATTATATTGTTATTATATTACTTATAGTCTTATTTTATTACTAAGTAGTTTTGCCAACCAATGCATAGGTTGTTTCCACACTTCTTTCCTAATTATGTAACGTTCAGTATAATATTACTCAAGTCTAACCACTGTTGACACAACATATTACCTAGTTATTACTAGGTATACTTGGTATTTAAGTGTTAATAACTTGCAATTTCCATATTATTACCTTCTTGTTTCTATCTTATTACCCCTCAGGTACCACATTATAACCAAGCTGTAATAGAAAGTGCAACCACAATATGGCTGATGACCAAAAGACTTAATCAGAAATCTTGTCATTAACCCTTAAGAGTACTCAGGGGCACTTTGCAAGGTTTGGAAGAACTTTCAAGGATTTCCAAGTAGGCTTTAAGCTCCAGAACAGACAATAGAAATATATACATTTCGTTGTATATCAGACCTGCACAGAGGCCCCACATAGTTTGTGGGGCCTCTGTTGCAGCACATGCTGTGCTTCTTTGCCTCTCTGTCAGCACACATTCACACTAGATTTCCCTTCTCATCAGGGGGCAGAGGGAGAAGACCAGAGCACAGGATAGCACGTAAAAGTAGAAGAGAGCACTGTATCTGCTTTTTAAATTTTCCTACTACTCCCTGTAGTAACTTTAAATAATGATAAAGGGTTAGAAGTCTACCTGGGATCTTCTCTGGTCCCTCGGAGAAAACCAGCTCCACTTTACCATAATCTGGAAATCTGGGATCTGAATTGACAGCACAAAGGAGGAAAGTGCGTAAATGAGAGCCAGAACCAGTAAGATGAAAGTTACTGTTAGTTTGCAGCTCTCTCAGTAATTGTAACATGTTTGGGGAAACAAAATTATTGGTCTAAAAGCAGCATGTCTAAATTAAGTTCAAGCTGAACCTCGCAGATGCTGTGTAGAGTAGAGGAGTTGCTGTTTACTATCAGCGGGCTGATGAGATCTGTTTTTTTTCCTAGGTCTACCTTTGTTGGCAGTCTCCATGTCCTCTTTTTCAAACATCAGGTTGTAACCCTGTACTGCTCCCGTGTGAAATTGCACCCGGAAAATAACCTCACGCTCTGAAGTCACCTCACTTTTATGATAGCATTTGATCTACAAGAGACAAAGCAAACAAATGTCACGATGACTACAAAAGCACAGATTTCGCAATGTCTGAAAACGCAGTTTTGTTTTTTTTCCCCCTACCATGATGTCCCCTTTTAGGAGCTGCGCAGGCTCCAGCATGATGCATACACGGCCTCTGTGGCCTGGACCAATGTGACTAAAACAAAAACAACAGAGAAGTCTGTCACATGGAGCCAGAGTGTGGAAGCAATTGCAGATATTTACAGAAAGCAGTAACTAATTAAAATTAACATTCAACTAACTAAAACAGAAAACTGCTTTAAAGTCTTCCAACATACTTTGAAGTAAACTATAATGTTCAAATTACTGTACCACATGTGTGAGCTACTTACTAGACTCCAGATGAATACACTGCTTGCATTCCCTGGTAGACCTTGATGTAAGGACAGCATACTATATTAAAAAAAAGACAAAGTGTTTTATAAATGTTAGTCACAGGTTCCTTGTTATCAAGACCTCGAGAAGCCAGTTAGCTCAGATATTCAGGAGATGCTTCCTGGCTTGTTTTGCTCACAGCTGAAGTGTGATAAGCTGCTGCTGTGAGAAAGGGATTTGAGCTCCACGATGTGATGAAAACCTTTTTGTTGTTTCAGTAAAATTAGTGCAAACAGCAATTTACGTGTACACACGAAAATGCGCGCGTGTGTTCCCATGGTTTTACTGGGAACTGGGAAGTTCATTTCTTCAGTTCTGTTTATGTAAACAGCCTCTATCTGTTAGATTATGCTTGTGAGAGTTGGAAAGAGAGAGAGAGACGGTTCCAATCAGACTCCACTTTTGTTTACCCCTCGAACTCTGATGTGGCCGTCTCTGAATTCCTTTCTTTGCGCCACGCTAGAAGTGATGGCATTTTCTTTGAAACTATATACAGTGATAAACAATATGTGTTTAACCTCTTGCGGAGTTGAAATCTGGAATCCCATGAAGGATGACGCAGTGCAAGAACAAGGGGGAGGCATTGATCTTCATGGATCCGCTTAGCAGGCTGTTGAGGATCCAAACATACCTGAGAGGAAAGCAGAGGTGGATATCAACATTACACAAGACTTTTAGTATTACATATTCAGTGGGAAGGGGGACTGAAAAGTGAGATATAAAAAGAACAATGTCATTGTTCATGGAAGCCAAGATATCATGTCTTTTAGCCACCAGAGTCAGTCTCCAAATGTTGGCTCATTCAACATCCATAATGCAACTTGATAATATCTTTTCATTACATTGACCTTGCCTGGTAAATACCCCTGATTCTATTACAGACCTTTCTTCAAAAATATGTATTTTTCACCGGTAAAGTCTTGTGACATCGCTAAGATATTTTTTTCCAAACCTGACAGCACTTTAGCATTTTTGGGAAAATAGGCTTATTTGCTTTTTTGCAAGGTGAGAATGCCACATCAGCTTCGCTTATGCTAAATATGTGGGGAAAAAAAGAAAAAAGCCAGCATGACTCTTTTGAAATAAATCAAAATCTGCTGTCTAGTATCTCTAGAAAACAGTAACTGTCGTCATTACTGTTTATCACTGATAAGCACAGAGACTAGACCGAAATGACAAACCAGTTTTGCCCAAGAGTGTGAGCGAGATATGTGGGTTTAAGATTACATCAGGTTACCATGGGATCCTATTAAAATGATAAACAATGACTAGCTGTCAGCTCAAAAAGTAAACAAATAGCATGGGGACTGAATGAATTGTATGGTATCAGCTGGGTCTGGGATCTGATTGTTTGGATTGACACGTGGGTCAATGAGGAGCCAAACAGAAGGGCGTGCTTATGTTTTGGGTCTTACCGCTTCTGTGAAGGTGTCATCAGAGCTGAGACCTTATCATCGTAGTATTTCCTCATGGCGAAGCGGTCCAACGCCTGGTCAGCACTTTGACAGAAAGAGAAAGACACGTAAAACGCTTTAGGTAATTATGACTCAAGAGAAAGATTATACTCTCTCCTATAATTGAATAGTGTGAACTGTAACATCCAATTAAGGCAATGCATACATACACAGAAACACACACACACACACACGCATGCATACATGCATAGACAAGAGGGAAAGTAACCAGAGAAACAGAGGATTCCAGCAGAGAGGAAGGGAATGCCAGCTTTAAGTAAACACAGAGGGGGAGAGGAGGACACAGAGAGGCCGGAGTGTGTGCGCAGCTTGGCTATTCAGACAGACCTAAAACCAACAGGCTCTGGAGCCCTTTCACCAGAGCTCTGTTACTGTCATCGGCCATCGCGCTCATCTCCTCCCCCCACCCCGGAATCTATTCCATTGTAAATCTGTCCCATTGTGTTTTCCTATCTCTTTCACCACCTCTCTTTTGCCCCCTGTCTTTCACATTCACCTTACTGCAATGGTATTCCTCAGTGGGAAGTAAGTGCTAAGAAAAGCACAGACTGTCTGAATTAAGAGCCAATATATGGTCATGCCACACGGTCTGCTGTGTGCACAAAGAATCGACGCAGTGCCATACCAGCGGTCATGTCAATATCAGCCTTTGCTTAAAGCTTCGGCACTTCTGTATTTGCTTGCTTGAGAATGGTTAGAAAATTATAATCAGTTTTCTTCATGATAAAAAATAAATAAAAAATACATTGAAACTGACACTGTGGCCAGAAGGCTTTTAACTAACTAGCATGTTTCTAAGTTGATTCATGTAATTCAATACAGGGTGATTCATTGCTTAAATTATGTGGCTTTTTTTTTTAAATCTGAGAGGAGTGACTTTTCTTCTGACTCACTTTCTGATTCACCTTAACCCGAAATTAAAGGAGGTGAATAAACTCCTGGTGGTTGGTTTGACATTGCTTATCGTCTACAAAAACACAACATATCGAGTCTTCGTGAATTGTTGTGGTTTGTTGTTCATACTGCTTCACCGCCAGAAGTGAGCGGTTGCACTTCCTATGATAAATCATGACTTCAGAGCAAAAAGGAAAAAAAAGAAACATCAAAAACATAATTTATAGTAACAAAACGTGAGAACTGTGACACATGGTGTTGGTTACCTGGCTGACACGTCAGTGAAATGCACAAACGACGAGATGACAACGCCAATTCGACCCTTGCCACCCTAAAAAAAATCAAATTAAAAAACAGGAGATGACTCACTACACAAGCAGTTTTGCTTAAAATGAAACCAAAGCCAAAAAGCCCCCCCACAGTCTTCGTAAACACAATTTCCAGTCAAATGTACAGTATTGTCCAAAACTCATGAGTCACCTCTCATTTCTTTTATATTTTGCTTCCACTGAGCCAGATTTTCTTTTTGTAAAGATTAAATATTGTTTTTAAGATAAACATTTTTTTAAGGTAGTGTTGAGCAACATTTCTTCAGGCTTTCTGAAGATCTGTTAAAGCTTTTCTGTGGATATTTGCTGCTTATTCATTTTTCAATCCGGTCCTTGTACTTGACTATTTGTTTGTTTGCTAACTCATTTAACACTGACCTAGGAATCATTCAAGTGTAAAACTGTACCAACTTAAGGGATGAACCAGTGTTGTGTCTACACATAAGAGACAACTTAGCAAAGAACCAATTTTATATTTTATCTTTAGACACTTTGTTATTAGCAAACTTCCAGGAATAACACAGTTATATACAAATTCATTGTTTTTACACAAATAAGAACATTTCCAAAGAGCTCACAGCCGAAATACAGAAACTAGACATGTGGAGGACAAATAGAAATGTGGCAAGACAAAAAAATAAACAAAGTGGATGAAGGGTGGCAGTCAAAAAGCCCTTCTTAATTAAGGCAAACAGAGAGAAAAGGCTGAGGTGTGCCAAATTACACAACAACCTAACAAAAAATTAGGGGATTTGGCAAATTTCATCTGTTGTCCAAATTGCTGTAGAGGGAGTGCTTACAGCAACCTTTGAGGGACGGTGGAGGCATTTTAAGGGTATGAGGCTCCATTTCAGCCAATGGTGTTGGGGACCTTATCAAAATTTATGAAATTATAAATGTAGAAAAATACCATCAGATTTTGATCAATCATCTAATACGATCTGGAAAGCACCTGATTGACGACAGCTTCATTTTTTATTTTATTTTTTTTTCTTACAATGACATTGATCCCAAACACACTGCAAATGCAGTAAAAGCATACCTGGATAGAAAAATACAACATAGAACACTATCAGCCATGGAGTCACCTCCCCAGAGCCCCAACCTCAATATTACTGAAGCAGCTTGGGATCATCCTGACAGAGAACATCCAAAAAGTTCCTTTTTGGATGTTCTCTGAAGAAAGTTTGAAGAAAGTTTGCCTAATCGAATTCCGGCTGTGTCAAAGAGTAAAGGTGGTCATAGCAAATACTGACTTTCAAGTTTATTAGAACTGCACAAACTCAGTTTTTTTGTCTGTATATTGTATTTCCAAGCATTTTTACACATATTCCAATAAATCATTGTACCCATTTTCCTAGCAAAACATACAAATCAACAGGTGCCTTGAGACTTTTGCACCACACTGTAGAACCACATTGTTTATTTCACACAACTGTTTTCTGCTTATTTTGCGTTTTTCTTCCTTTTTTCACTGGTTTGCACTTACCCAGATTCAGCAAACATTTAAAACCACATTCTGATGACAGCTGGTGGACTGTTCAGTAGATGTTAACCAAATCTGATCAAATCACGCTTATTCTTAAATTGTTGTTGTTGTTTACATTTTACAACATTATATTTGTATAAAAGAGTTCTGTAGGTGCTCACCTTGCAGTGTATAACAACCACATGTAGGGGATCAGCATTGAGCCAGCTCTCCATGGCCTTACAAATGGTGCAGATCTTATCCAAAGGTGGAGCATGCAGGTCAGGCCAGCCTGTATCCAGGGTCTAAAAACAACACCATTAGACACTGTGAACACACACACACGACTCATCCTCTGTCCCTATGCTTTACAAATCAATAACATCTTGCTCGCATTAGCTCACTAGCCTGAGTTAATCGAACAGAACAAGAGAGGTGGTTGCGCTGTTTGAAGTAAATCCCAGATGCCTTACCTTTGGGTTCATTCTTGAGAGATCTTGTCTTTTCTCTGACAGGTTGATGATCTAAGGAAAACATAACACAACAAAGCGCACGTCTTAAAATGTTGTCTCTAAGATTTCTGCATTCTTCCTTAACAATAGTTCTTACAAATGCATGAAATCCCTCTGGGATCAAGTCAACATTACATGAAAGCCCACCACCTTTCAACAGTTACAGCACATTTTCAGGGGAGAGCAGCAAATGGACCGGCACTGACCAGGTAATTGTCTGCATGCTTGGACTTGAGCATTCGCGTGACATCCTTCAGGTTGTGTGAGTAGATCTCCTCGGAGCACCCCCGGGGGAAGGACACAGCTATGATACGCTCTGTGATATACGTAAGGTCGAGTTCATATCCCTCCTCCATTATGAATCTTTGGCTTTCCTGTTAAAAAATATCCAAGCACAAGAGGAAAAAGCCCTTCAGTCTCACAGCTCTGCAGGTGACTCAAGTCAATATTTAACGGTCAAAGTCCTCAGCTTTTGTCATTGTGTACATGTTCTCATAGATAACTTTAGGGAATTACTTCAGTACCAGATTGTATGACACAGCACACTGTGTTTACACAGCAACGGTCAGCAGTGTGTGCCACAGATACTGTACTCTCTTAGACAATACAACATATCTCAGTCTTTTTAACCTTTTGAGCATGACAGATAATTAACTTCTTTGCACTGCAAAAAGACACACAAGAGAAGACTGGACATGAGCAATCTAGGAACCGCAGTCAGTGATCCACAGCAACAATGACAAAGACAAAAAAAAAAAAACTTTCAAAGAACTCCGGCTGAAACCAGTTTCTGTAAATCCCTGAGTGACGGCGTGTCCCTGTGACCTCATGGCCATGAACTTCCTGCTATGGTGGTCTAGGAAGAGCCTGTCTCTCACTGCTACTCAACACATCCCACAGACTCTTCTCTTGCTCTCTTATCTCGTCATCTTAGTACGGCCTCTTTGTCACTCTGTACGGCTTGGCAGCGAGAGAGTAGCAAGTCGTTGCCAACTGACCTCATAGTCATAAGTTAGTGTGGAAAACCTAAGTCTTTATAGACTGAAGTCTCCTGCATGTGACAAGAAATTTTCAAATTAAAGGGGAGTAAAATCCTTCCAAAATTAAGACAAATGATAACCAATTCACTGATATTTGCATATTTGTCTTTGATGAATTAAAGTCTTCAAACCTTTCTTTCTTTATGTGCTCTTACATTCTAAATTAAAGCCAGTACTGATCCGTCTTTCAATTTAATTTCATACAAGTGAAGAGTTAATTAACTAAGAATTGAGATCTAGTCTTTTTTTTCCTTTTTGGAAAACTGCGTCATGTTAAATTTTATAAACAGAATACTGTCTGTAAATGAAACCAAATCCCAGGTTAAGAAATGATTTATACTCCCGTCTTGCATTTGTAAGAGACTACTGTCCAACAAAATCTGACATTTTTTCAAATATTACAATTTTTCACAAGCACACTCACAAAAACAGAAGCACATTGCTAAAGCTGCCAAAGATATCATCATCGCTCTTCTTGACTGAACCCGATTGTTTGTTGTGATTAAACGATCCTGTCGTGAATGCGTCCATTAATTAACTCTGAGACGACTGCAGGCTACAGCCCATCACTTTGAAGGGGCACAGTGAGGGAGCCATAAATCAGGGACAGTGTATCCATGGCTTAAATGAACCCTCAGAGCGGAATGAAAGAGGCCATGTGAAGAGGTCATCAGTGGTAGAGACTGTGCTGTGTTTTTGTGAGCGTGTGTGTTGGTGGAGGAGGCGCTCAGCTCCTCAGGTTGTTGAAGCTAATGACCGGGTTAGTTTATTTCCCTAGTGACTTTAAAGAAAAACTGTTGACTAATGGGAAATTAATGAACACACAGGCCAGGATTTAGGCTCTACGTCCAGGGCATGGCAATGGGAAGAAGGCACAGTAATATTTTTAAATGTCAAAGTACTGTGCTAACTGTGTGGAAAAGGTATCAACTTAACCAATATTTAACATTAGTGTTTAAAAAATGTATTTTAAAGGAACACTTTAACATGTTCCCTTCTTCTTTAGCGACATGACTTTTAAATGCATCAAGTAAAAAAAAATGAAGCTTTAGTCTGGCTTTGTTCAAACGTTTTTGAAAAATCTGCATATTTTCCAACAAGAAACTAATAAATTTTAAATTATTCTACCAAATGTAATATGACTAAACAAAGTGAAAAAAAGAAAGGTTTCCACCCAGTTTAAATGGGTGGAACCCATCTCTAAAGATGCACAAATGTAGCCAGTATTTAAAAATGACATAACACGTGACAGAACTTCTAAGCAGTATTGGATTTTTCATATGAAACATTCATGTGCAGCAGCAGTGCAGTAATCAGCATTTTATTCTCAATTCTCCCACCCTTCGCTCAGTCCAACGGGAGCAGCTTGCCCCAGCACGCAGTAAAGATAATTGGTCTTTAATTTGCACTGACTGCTTTTGTTCCTGGTTTGAGGCACAGCATTAGCTCACAAAGACAGAATAAGCAGTACCAAGGAACTCAAATCCAGAGCCCACCCATGGCACTGTGAGAGCAAGGCTGGTAGAGGAGTGCGGGAGATGGGGAGAGATTCGAGGTTGCCAGGTTTTACGGTGAACAAGCTGCAACAGGTTTACTAAGGTCAGGATGTTGGGGGATTAGGGTGTGTCTGGCTCCCCAAGCTCCAGCCCTTGCAGGTAGGTGCTTGACTAGGCTGCATTGCTGCTGTCAGCCACGTTCACACACGCATGACCATCACTTAGGACTCATTCCAAATGCCTTTCTTACCTGGAACCTTGCTGAAAATAAATTAATCAAACATTCCTTTATGAGTAATGCAATGCTGAGGAGAGTACAGTGAAGCGTGCTGGGATGAAGGCCTCTTTAATGGGCCACACCCGTCACCTGGCCACCACATGGAATCTTCCACTCTGCACGAGCAGGTGAACCATGAGATAAAAGAAGCGGCATCGTGGAATAGAACATAAAAACCAACGAGGACCGTCTTTGTATCCAGACACGGGCAAGCCCTGTGGGTTAAATCACAGCCTGATCATGTGAGCAATGACCTCATGGCTGTTTATTTTAAAGTCTATTGTGGTAACAAGGGTTGGCAAAAACTTTACATACCTGTCACTCACAAATAATAAGACTCTGCAGAGCCTCAGCAACTAAACTGATTTATGTGCAAATTTGTGATTAAGCTGTCTACAGCATCCCTAACTGGATTTTCCATTAGTGGATTTAATATGCAATGTAATATGTGCACAAACGAGCAGAAGACGACCTACAGCACAGAGAAATAGGCTTGTTGAGATTAAAGAAAGAAAGAATTTAATTTCCAAGTTTAGGCTGAATGCTGCATTTTTTTTTTCTGAAAACATCACTGCTACAATGACAAATAAACCTTAAGGTTAAAAATGTGTGCAGGATATGTGATTTTCAGAACTAATCAATGCATTATTTCCATTCTGGATTTATTATCTTGCCTGCTGAAAATATGACAAATTTGTATTACAAGCAGTTATTAGGATCCAAAACAAATGGGTATCATCCAACTGAATTCCCCAGTGCATAGTCAAGAGGACAGCTTGCAAATCACTAAGAAACAAGATGAGACGGAGTGAAACGAAAAAAGCGCACATATGAAAGCAATCAGGGCATCCCTTCCCCCATTCACACTCTCAAGTTGGTTCTGTTGGCTCAGACTTTAGCTCTGTGATTGACATGCTGCGGCAACAGCCTCCAATTTTTGAGACAGCTTGAATATTTTCACAGGTCAATTAAACTGAAATGATGGGCCTGAAATGGAAAAAAATAAAAATAAATCATCAGGCTTGCTTTATCTGGTACAGAGTGAGCGCAGCTTCAGCCAAAGTTGAGGTGATAAACCTCAAAACTTCCCAGCACACAGAAGCCCTCTGTTATATACCTATGGAAAAAGCAGGTACACATACATAACACTGCTGTCTCTTTGGGAGAATTTGGAAAGATTAACAGCCTTTGAAGCTGTTGTCTGCAAACCTGAGTAACACCTAAAGTGCCATAAAATGCTTCAGGAAGTCTGGCTGCCTGCAGGCTGCTGCTGGACAAAAATGTTTTCCTACACTGCATTTAGCTACACTTCAGCTTTAATTCTTTCTTTGTCCGGTACAAAAGACTTTTTCATGCCCTCTCCACAAAGCAGAACCCATTTGTTTTTCTCTCCCCCTGTCGTGTGGCTGGAGTCCCTTGATAATATTTAGCGATTACATCTAACAGCCTTCTAATAACTCTGATACCATCAGCTTCACCATTCAAAAACTGCCATGTATTCATACTTGGCATGAGTGTGGCACCATGCTGTGGAATAACATGCTCACAGAGACATGACAGGCTTTAAGAGCCCAGAGAAGGACAAGGCCACAGTTTGTTCTGGCCTTTTCCTGTCAGGGGCTCTGTATGTTTATGCTGTGGCTTTGACACCCATTCACTGCTGAAGGACTGAAATAAACAAGCCCTGAGAACTATTGAAAAAAGCCACAGACGTGGATGCAGAGTATTTTTAGTACGTTTATTTTGTAACTCTGGAACTCTAGCATGTATTTGTCTCACGTTTTCACGAGGCACTTTGAAGGAAATAAAAATGACAGCCCTGGCTCTGAGCAAATCTGTGCACCCAGAAGGCTCCTAAAGCAGTCCCTAATTACCATTTTCAATCCCAGGGTCAGCGTGGAATGTGCTCCAGAATGGATTACGTTAGCGCTCTCCCTTTTTCTACCCCCCCTCTCTTTTTCTTTAAAACAATTTTTGCCACTTTATTGCTTTCATTCTCCTTCGTTCTCCAGGTCTCCTCTCTCTTTAATGACTTGCACATGTACAGAGAGTGGTACTGTGACAAAATGAATGCCCCACTGCTCTGTCTCATGCTGGGATCACAGTGTTCTGCTTACAGTACACAGTCCCAACCCTCTGCCAACCCACCTGTCCAAACTACACTATCGGGATCCCCATTTATGTGTTGCTCTGCCAGCCCTTTCTAAGTGCCTCCTGTTACAAGTCATGAAAAAAATAAAATAACTCTTTGTGTTTCTGACTCATTTCTTTTCGCCTGGAGGGGTAGATATTAGTCATGCAACTCTAAATTAAACCAAATCTTGGACGAGAACAGCCTGCAAAATGTTCACAACAACTCACAAGTTAGTTGCAAGAGGGTGTAAATGCAGGAAGCTGTAGACTTTTCACTGGAGGGAAAGGAAAAAAAGTAATATTCAGGTGAAGAGGAGCTGTAGCTGCTATCATGTAAGGACACTTGTGCATGTCATCAACAATGGCTGCATATCATCATAGCCTTAAGCCTGCAAATACCATGCAGCAGCTGTAGCTCAAAAAGACAGTCAGAAAGAAAAAAGACAAACTTTCTTAATCAGTCGTGTCTCTCGAATATTTGTCCACGAGTACAACATCCCAAACAGAAAGGTAGGCCCTATCTCTTTTGAAGCTTTCTGGACTACTGGATGCAAGTCCCCCACAAGAATAGTCCCATATGTTTCACATTATAAAAGGTCTTCAGTAGACCATAACCCACAACAGCAAGGAACCCCAAATTATAGCTACTGCAGAATACAATTCACTGGGGGAAACGTTTAAAAGCTAAAAAGACTCTACTAAGCCTGACTTTATGAAGTTTCAGTTAAAGGTATTTAAATGTTTCTATTTAAAAGCATGATGTAAAAATAAATAAATATAAAAATAAGATCAGAATGAATGACTCGCTTCCCTGTTTCCAGATTTTTACGCCAGAGCGCGCGCACACCCTGTTTCTAGCCAAAGTAAATACAAAGCATTGCCCTGTTTTACTTTCTGGACAACCTCACTGCAGTGTGACTGTTGAAAAGTTCTCCACAGAGTGGAAGTCTCATCCCGCTTTTTAAAGCGCTGACCAGCCTGATTTAAAGCTCTTGTCTTATTCTGGCGAACTATTTCGGACATCATGCCTTACCTTTTTAAAGTGAAAGCGACGACTTGGCTTTTTTTGGGGAGGGGGGGGTCTCCTTTTCCTCCTTTTTTTACTAAGTTAAAGCTGTAGAAAGAAAAGGAATAAGATAAGGTCCGGAGTCTCAAAGAGCCCTTCAGCCGTCAAACAGGCTTACTGCGGGCTGGGAAGCTCATTTTCTTCTGCTGGAATGCGCTCTCTGGCTATTTGGAGTTTGTTTGGACCCAGGGGCTCTTTTCGCTCCTTTCTGTGACTGCTGGTAATAAAATAATAGCTTGCTCGTATCCTGAAAAAAAAAAAAAAAAAAAACCCGCGCC
>VOQK01037107.1:7846-18463 GCA_015052645.1 Benitochromis conjunctus
TCGCAACAACATGTCGCTAGTTAAAAATGTGTTTTCCCCAAGTAGTTGGTGAATGGTTACTGGGAGTCAGTCTGTGAAATTGCTTGCAAAGAGGTAAACAGTACTGAGCGACTGCTAGCAGAGTGGCTTGCTAACTACTAGCCAAGTGCTAGTAAGTATGATACAAACCAGAAATGAAGGTTCGCCGTTTCTAGTTTGTGTCACAATATAAAATTTTTACTGCTGTTTGGCTAGTAGTTAGCAAGTTTGTAGACAAGTTGTCCCAAAGCTGTGTGAAGTAGGGATGGTGTTGCAAAAGGCAGATGTCAGAATAATGTGGCGGGAAGCTGTGGAGCTTCTGTCTTTTGTTCTGGTTGGCAATTGGTTTAAAGGATAGCACTGGATGCAAAATGGAATTTAAAGCATGCTTTTCTTTCTGTACTTTATATGAACCACCAACGGCCATCTCCATAATTCCTGATATTCTTTAGTCCACATGCTGTAGTTAAACAAAGTGAGCTAAAGAGTAAAAACAAGATCATTAAAACAAATCATTAAATAAAGCTTGAACATCTCAAATAAAACAGAAAACAAACTGAAACAGAAAGGCTTTTTACTGAGCATAACCTGAGAGTAGGGCTGCTGCAGTGTCCTGCTGGCTCAGAGTGCAATGAATAATGCGGACGGAAGCAAGATTTTATTACTGAATCTGGCAACTCATTTATAAGGATAAAAAGTGACAATTTCACTTCGTTTTTTTTCCTGATGTTTTAAACCTCTATGAACTCAGAAGGGAGGTAATAAAATAAAGATTTTGTGAAGTGTAAAAACCTGCCCTCTTGGCCAGTTCCCTCTCGGAAAAGAGATTTTAATCTCAAAGAGACTTGTACCTGGATAAATAAAGGATAATGAAAAAGGTTTTTGATTCTTCTGTTATGACTTCTATTAAACGTGTTCAGATGGGCTGCTGTAGCAGAAGATCACCCCAGGTGTCACTCCTGTCAGCTAAGAACAGGAAACTGACAGGACAATTTACACAGGCTTTGTGTGAAATGTTGCCAGTTTGGATGAGTCTCTACGTCTGCGGCAACATTCAGATGGTAGGGTCAGAAACAACATGGATCCCTTCTTCCTTGTATCAATGCCTAAGGCTGCTGCTTTTGCACTTTGCACAATTTGGGCCACTTAGTAACAGCTGAGCTTTGACCACAGCCTTACCTGAGTGTCGGTACTGACCATGTCCATCCCTTTGTAACCACAGTCTACCCATTTTCTGATGGCTGCTTTCAGCAGTATACCACACCATGTCACAAAACTCAAATCATCTCAAACTGGTTTCTTGAACAGGGCAATGAGTTCACTGTGCTCAAATGGCCTCCACAGTCACCAGATCTCGGTCCAATAAAGCATCTTTGGGATGTGGTGGAACAGGAGATTCACATCATGGATGTGCAGCTGACAAATCTGCAGTAACTGTGTGATGCTGTCATCTGAGGAATGTTTCCAGCTCCTCGTTGAATCTATGTCATGAAGAATTAAAGCACCTCTGAAGGCAACAGAGGGACTAATCTAGTGCTAGTAATGTGTACCTAATGAAGTCAGGTACAAGTGGTGCAGGCTTGTTAAGAAAGTTTAATCCCATGGTAAGGAAGCACCACAAGCCTTTTTATTCTGGTGTCTATGCTTCAGGACCTACATAAACTAATTCACGTCCATGCTAGACTCACCGACATATCGACTAACTGACATTTATTTTAGCAGATTGTGTCCAAATCAATCATGAAGTGTTTGGAAAATATTATAAGGAGCACTAAGTGACGAAACACAAGTTTTCCTATGTATTGAATAATTCTGGTGTGTGGATTTCAGCTTCAGTTACACTCAGAAACTTACAGTAATGGATGCACCGTGTTTTTTGTCAGTTTAGTGGTTGCTCGACTTTCCTTGCAGTGTTTAAGCTGTAAAACATTTGTAAATCCTTAGGTCAGCAAAGGTTAACTTTGTGAATGTCAGGCAGTCTCCTTGTACACTGCACAGTATACAGTATGGGGTGTCATCAATTAATTAGACAACCTAGCAAAAAGAAATCCTATGCAGCTCTAAGTGTGTTCAGTATAAAGGTTGTCAGAGAGATTTAGAACAATAACAAAAACCATAATCAGAAACAGTTCACTGTCTTTTTGATTGTGTTTTTCTAGGTTTCCCCCTTGAACAGTTTCAGTTTACAGAGCCTCAGTTTTTTTGTGAGAAAAGAAATTTCCACCAACTGTTTTTTTTATATCTATAAAAAAAAAAAGTATAATTAAGAATCATAGCTCATTTCAGTTTTCTTTTTATTAGCACTATAAATATTCAGTGATAACGGCGTTGAAACAGCAGTAAGTAATAATAATGTGCTGTACGTGGAACTGGCCAGGCTTGACTCTTTCATGGAAAAGCCTGTGCTAGTATATTATGCCTTTTACGCTCCACAGCAGCTCTATGACATTTATTAAGATGCTCATTCTAACAGTGTGTGTACTCGCAGTACTATCTGTCTGTGTACAATTGTATGTGGGAGTGCATGCGCCTGTGTCCACCAGTTTACGGTATGTCTGCATGTGGCTCTGCGCCTGTACTCGTGTTATTGGTGTGAGAGAATGTGTGTCTGTGTGCACATGTGTTCAGTCAAGTCTATAAAGTGATAACTTAAAGAAAATCCACCAGATCATTTCTGGTCGGCTGTTCTGAAGGATTTACTGATTGTGGCCCACACACTTCAGTTCCCCCAACAGGCACTGTGATCGCTAGAAAATGTGCTGCCTTTGACTTTTCTCCACATGAGTAAAATTCAATTCAGTTTCTGCACTTTGGTGCCTGAAAGTGTCAGCACTATGTTGTGGATGTTTTGAAAGAGATTTTTGACACACTAAATTATGTCTCTGCTTGCATATGCGATTGTGTGTGCTTATTCCAGAGCCTGCAGATAAGAGTGTTTGTTTGCATGTCTAGTTTTGGGTCTTGCAGATGCGAGTTTTTGCCCGTCAGTGATTTTTGATTTTTGTGTTTCATTGTGTAAGTTGTTCCGCTTTAGTTACAGCTTTACTCATGATGGAAACCCCTGAGGGTCATCGCAGCCTATTAAACTGAATATATTCTCCTCCATTAATCATGGTGAAGTGAAACCTTGCTTGCCTGTGTTCGATTCAGCAGCGACAGTCTCAATGTGTCTTTGGGGTTTTAAACGGGGATGTAGACAATCATTACTTCTTCTTTTACCGAGATAGTAGAAGGTGGGTGAACTAATTATCTACAATATGTGTTTACCACAAGATAATGTTTTTTGTTTTCTTTCTCATTGTTCTCTCGGTTCTGGGCAAATAAACAACTAGCTACTTTATTTGGGCATCAGACATTATTTGGAGATCTTCCGCTGAATTCTTTGAGATAAAAAGCAAAAACCACTCGTGGTTTGAATTTCACTTCAATCCTCTTCGAACTCATCTCCGTGTGCACCTGTGGACCACTTTGCACTCCTGCTGTTGTCTTTAGAGTCTCTCCTCGTATGCTAACCACTTGCAGAAGCACATCGGGACTTTTGCAGGGAACTTTTGTGGCAAGCTGACCCAACTTTCTGGATCCTAAACGTTCATGTTTAGGATCATCAGTGCTAATAAGAGCTAGGCCCCAGCAGTGTTTCAGATCAGGTGCAGGGCCAGGTGGTCCACAGTTCCCTGGGGTTGAACTGTCAGTGCTAATTTCTACTGAAAACTCCTCAGTGAGAAGAATCAGCAGAACTGTTGTTGCATGCCATTGCACTTGCTCAAAGTGCATTGAAAGGTTTAATGTGATTTGCCAGATTTGGCTCTTTGCAATTTTGTCCTAGAAGGAAATTCAAGTCGCAGTTAGTGGAGAAGATCCAGCATGCATCAGAGATGCAGAAATGCAGGTGAAAATGTGACTTCCAGGGAACAATCTAAAAGTAGCAGAAGTGCTCAAAGCACTGCAGACTGTAGTCTTCATTATAAAAGGTCAAGTGTTCTTTAAGTTATGCTGGGAGTACCACAGAAAACCATACCTTTGGCTTTACCAGATTTACTCCTCACAGGGTAGTTGGCGGAGCTGGAGCCTCTCCCGACTGTCGTTGGGTGAGATTCGGGGTACACCCTGGGCAGGTCGCCAGTCCATCACAGGTGTAACACAAACAGACATACACATAGCTACTTTAGAATTAGACAAAGGCACATGCAGAGAGAGTATGCAAACTCTATACAAAAAAGGACCAAGTCGACCAGCACGTTTGAATCTGGAAACTTCCTGTTGTGAGACGTGAGTGCTTAGCTGTTCACCACAGTGCCACCCTGATTAGTGATGTTACAGTAATACAGGCATACATGCAGTTGGAAAAGCTGAACCACAGTTCTGTATGGTCCATTACTAGTGACAGTATCTTTAGCTACATTCTTGAGTTTCCTACTTAAGACCAATAATAAAAACTAATAATAAAAAAACCCCATCTATTTATATTGCAATGGTTTTTACACTGGAATGATAAGTGATAACTTGGACTTTAAGCAACACAGAGTCATCAGGACACCTAAGAAGTCTATTTTGCGTGATATGCCTCCATAGCATGTCTCTTGGTCCCCTAGCACCTTATCATTTACTGAATGTAATTTACTCTGTGCTTTTTAAAGACATATTGAGGTTTCTCCCTTGTAGCATGCCAATTTGATATCATGCCTGTCTAATGTACTGACCATGACCCAGTACATGAAAGAAATCCTTATGTTTAAATAATTAATAAAGGTCTAGACTAATTGTTTGGCATTCATCGGGCGATCATTGTTTCCCTGCTATAGGCTGCATGAATTAGACTCCCTGAATATGAGATTACATCAACTTTTTTGTTTTGTTATGTCCCTCGATGTTATAACAGAAACTAATCGCTTTAAACAGGCTTGACAGCAATGTTGCCTCTTCTCCAGTCAAACGTTTGATATTTAGTTCATGTCTTTATAGACTAAAAGATCTCATAAAGGCTCATGTTTCCATTTGCGTTAGGGCTCCTAATTTCATTGTACAGTAACGTTTGGAAAATTTATGGATTTATTGTTATTATTGTTTTGTTCATGTGTTTCAGACTCTGCTTTGTCTGAATGTGTGTGAGTGTGTGTCCATGCATTAATCTCCTTTATTGATTGAAGTCCTAATTAATGTATAAAGCGGCCAATAAGGATTAGCTGAACAAACAGCTTAAAAGAAAACACAACAAAGAGCCTCTTGTTATTGCTAAATGGTGAGTTTTTGTTATTTGTACATTGTAGATAAGGTGTCTACAGTTGAAAGGAAAACATATTCAATTTTTAATTTTACTTGTGCACCCACTTCATATGTACACAGCTGGCAGTGATGGTGCGCGCTCATTCCACTTCTTCGCTTGCATTTCCTAAATTGCTTCAGGGACTCGATCGACAAATCTTCTGGTGACAACACCACTTAGATACAGTATATCTGAGGTGGCTCCATTTGTCCCCGTCCTTCTGTCGCTGGCTGGTCCTCTGCTGCTCAGCGATGAGTCTCAATACAGAGCAACACATCAGCCTGGTGTTCCTTGTCACAGCAACAGACATGCCGTACAGGTGGCAATAGCAGCCATATTTTTAGACATCAGTTTTATTTAACAGCTACTGATGTGGTACACTTCTCCTAATTTGTACATTTTAATAATGCACACTGCACACTCATTACTGTTACTCTGTATTAAAGGGTTCACCACATAATTCAAATATTCCCCGGGCTGTGGTGCTCACAGAAACTGTATCACCCTGCGGAAGAAAAACTCCATCTATGATTTCTGAAAAGAGACATTGCTGCTGAAGCTTTCAAATGATTTTTTTGATGCTTGCCACTAGGCAAGTGCCATCTGGTTCCATTATATCCAAGTGAAAGCAGACATCTCTACAGCTGATAACCACAAAACTTGGCAACTCATTCCTGGACAGTGCATAAATGGCACTGCAGGCCAGAGAAACATAAAAATAAAATAAACATGTTCATTTGGTTTTGGGGTGAACTGTTAATACAATATCTTGACTCTCTGCCAGCAGCCCTTACAGCTTTTAGGCTCATCTGTATGTGTGCACTCTGGTGTGTCTGACTGACTGTTTGAATCAAGATTTCTGTGTAAAGATGTACTTTAGTGCCCCGGATGTCCCAAATGTTATTTGGTACAGTGTGAAAATGTGTTATTTTGTATGAAGCTTGTTAATTCCTTATTTAGTTGCAGAGAACTTCAGGCGGAAATACATGCTAATCCCTGTTTAAACAGGATTAGTGTTTCTCCAAGTCTGATAATGGGAATGCTGCAAGTGGCATCCTTAATTTGGATCCAATGGGAATCTGCTGTGGCTGTAATTTTTAAAAGCCTGTGAAGTGCAAAATCCACAACAACCTATTTGAGTTCAGCCAACAAATAACGTTTAATATATATGATAATTTAGTCTGACACGTTAATCCTGCATTATGTTTTTATCATCTAGGAGATGATGCTGGACCAGCTGTTCATGTTAAAGCACAAACTCCTGCGCAAAGCTGGGAGCTTTAAAGCTTTAACCTGTGCAAAAGATTCTCTTGGAGTTGATATGGAGAGAAAACACAACAACATCAGAGACCCTTTCCCACAAAATTAATCCAAGCACATAGTGATATAAGTCCTCAGTAAATTACAAGGTCAGCAAATACATAACAGTGGTGTGATCACAATGTTGTGGTTACTCCGAGACAGTGAGGTGGATATTTTAAAGCAACAAAAGCAAAGCGACATGCACGCAGAGACTCGATTTAAAGTGTTACGTTTATAAAAGTGAAGAAAAGGTTGTCTGAAATACTAAAACATAAATTTCAGACGTTTACAGCAGTGTACCCCTCTATCCCCATGCTCATAATGAAGTCAAGCTGAAACCATCAGCCTCGCCTGGCACAGTACTGCACTGATCATCCACCTCATGTTTGCAGATTTTAAATAATCACTTTCTTTTACATTTTTCTGTCAATACTTCAAAGGTTTATGTATAATTTGTTCTGATTTTGAAACGATTACCACGTTTGAAAGCTCATAATCAAAACAGAAGTGTGTGTGTGTGTGTGTGTGTGCGTGTGTGCGTGTGTGTGTGTGTGTGTGTGCGTCTCTTCTTTAAAACTTGTTATTTGATTAATGTGGCACGTTACAACGAGACAAGAAGCTTGCTGACATAATTTCTATAGTAAATACACTACTACTAATTCTGGGTCAGTTGGTCGGTCACTCTTTTTGTCTGCCCTTATTATCCACATCTTTATTTTCCCTCCCTCTGCGTGGAAATCCGTCTTTAACAACAGGAAAGAGACCTTTTTAATATAGTCACAATAGTAGTGCAGAATCACAGAACTGTTAACACAAAAGCATCACAACAAAACACCCTTTTAGGTGTGTGTGTGTGTGTGTCTGTGCACACCTGTGTGCCTCCCTGTGTGGGATCATTGAAGAAGCTCATTTAGTGTTTGCTTTGTTTTGCCCCCGGGCTCTGAGACATCTAGGACCACGGTTGAGGTTTGGGGAAATTAAACCAGAGAGATCTGTTGTTAGACACTTTGAAAGAAAATTGATTGATTTTGTTCTTCTCAAATAACAAATCCAAACAAATTTGCAGTGTTCTGAAACAGTGGCCACGTGTAAGTACAAGTATATTGATCTGCTTTCTGATAATGTCTGAAAAGTGAAGCAAGTCCACTTTCTCTATTGGCCAGGAGAGGGTGAATCACCTGGCTGTGGAAAAGAAGTCCAAATTTATAGAAGAGGGGAAAACATCCCCTTCTAACTTGATTTATGACCTCAGTGAACACTTCCCTCACGAGTTTATGGTCTCAGTCGGGAGTTTCAGTTCCTGTTAGAGGAAATAGACAATAAAGCAGGCTATGATGGAGGGCCGCCTCGTAATTGATAAGTCATAAGGTGTTAGCCTGCCTTGTCCTTGGTTTTTCCAATAGAGCCCACTCTTACTTGTCCAGTCTGGTTTCAAAATGATGGGAACGTCTAAAATGCCAAATCCAAGGCTGCAAAATGACTCCAGAACCATCGTTTATATACAGTCTGTCATAAAATTGTACAATATTTCTGTTTCTGTGTTGTCAGAAGGAAAAATATTGCAAACTAACAAGAAAATATCTTTCAGTTCAGGATTTCATCAACAGTCTGTCCTTAGTTTGGACTTGAAGCTGCTGCAGATACCCCCCACCCCAACAATATCATAATCTACTGCAAAAAGCCCCTCAAGAATAGTTTTTGACAGTAGCATGAAATATCTGCAGTCAGCACCTCTGAAAATTGAAGGGAAATTGATTTGCGCCTGCATGAGTGGGGTGCAGTTTTGGGATGATGGATATCAGCTTGGTTCAATATGGCAAAGGGAAAAATGATAGAACAACAGATGAGAGAATTACCTGACTCACCAATAGAGGCTCTGTAGCGGTATGGATCATGTTTTGTGGAAATTGCCTTTCTTTCCCCGAGATACTTTGGTAGCCACTAACGCTAAACAAGAAGGCCACTTGACAACAACTAGATCAGAGACTCTGGCAGAATGATTCAGGTCTGAGTGATGAGTATCCTTGCCTACGCAGGCAGTCTGAGTCACTGCAGACGCACACAGCGTTGTGCTCGGTTGTGTTCTTCTGCAACTGTTCTGCTGTGCCAGTAACGTGTACGCACAGTTTATGGTGCCTACTGATTTTTACACATGCATGATTGTACCGGAATCCACTCGGCTTTTCATTTCCCTCGCGCCTCGTGAACAAACGTACAACAATAACACGATTACATCTGTGCATATATATTCCCGGCTCATTTCTGTAAGCATAAAGCTAATTGTTGGTAATTTGCATTTTAAATATCTAACTTAATGCAGATTTGCCTCAAGAGAAAAATTAAGTACGTATTTTTTCATAACAAGGGGCCCACCACAAGTGCAGTCCTGTTCCAACAGAGCTGAATAGATGGGAGTGTCTGATCCATTATAGCTCCTGGTGGTATTCCCCTATTGTGGGGGCTGAATTACAGTACGCAGCAGGTCCTTTTATTATTTCCTTGTACAGCGAACTGAACTCATTCCTCATGTCCATGTTTTGTTTGTGTCAAATTTTCTTCCAGTTCTCAATCTGTTTCCCTTTGAAGTAGCTTATAGAGCATCCAGTATACCAAGAGCTTATCATATCCTCATGTCATCTTGTAGTGGAGAGTGTGGACCCAAAAAGTAGACTCAGATGATGGAAGTGATTAATAGAAAACAACTTTCCAATAAGCAGCGAATATAGGAACATTGTTCATGAAGCCAAACTAGGAAAACTGGGAGATATCTGAGGAAGGATGAGAATACTATACTCAAACTGCCATAGATGATAAAAACAGCTTCATAGTCCAAAGTCAAAAACGCTGGGTCAGACCATGACATCTTATATTCCTGGGTGTCACGGCTGCGATGGTAGTCGTGTGAAGTGGAGAGAGAAGAACCCAAATGCAGGCACTGATTTTACCTCGAGTGAGTTTTATTTACAGACGATACACACAGAAGAGGAGATGGGCAAGAACAAAGCTAAGAAAAAAGCTGAACTCGGAAAGCTAACAAAACAAACCTGAAACCACGACACGCAGAATGATGAGCAGGAATTGGCAGACGAACCGACAAGGAGCAAAGAAACTCTCTCTATATATATATACATGGAGGGAAATGAGGAATGGCAAACAGGAGGGGGACACATCTGAACCTAATTAAACATTATGAGAGAGGGAGGAGGCAAAACAGAATACATTGACATAAGAGCTGGACCTTCAAAGTAAAACAGGAAACACGAACACAGAGGCAAAAGTGACAAGGAAGACACATGCTGTGTCCAAATTCAGGGGCTGCATCCTTTGGAGGCCGCATTTGTAGACCGATTACGTCACAGCGAGGCGATGAAGGCTGTCCAAATTCGAAGACTCCTCCAAATGCGGCTGACAAATGCATCCTTCATTTCCCCGGATTTGAAGGGTGGGTCTGGTGTACCCTTCGTGGCCCATTCTATCCCAGAATTCATAGCGCAGCCCAGCCAATTCCAGTTTCCATCAATGGCGGCAGCTATTTAGTTTTAATATTACTCTTTGTGGATCACAAAATAAACTTAAGATATTTTCAGGCGAGAATGTAGCTGTGTAAACTTCAAATATCTGCTTGATTTATTAAGACATCACATATTTGCAAAAGTGCTCCGACATTTTCAGAGATGTCTGTTATCCCACCAGCTCGATAGCTGACCAGGTCGTCAAGGCTCACTAGAGCCGGCGAGAACAGCGGACTCCCGGTACATCATTTTCAGACCCTGCGGTCTTTTGCTACACAGGTTATGATATATAAGTCACTTAGATAACTTAAAAATGTTATTTTTTGGCTTTTTTCAGTGTCTTATTGGTTCCTGAGTAAATTGGTTTGACTGAGATCAGCTGAATATGCTGTACAAACATCAAAAGAGAAAACAGATTAAACAGAAGTGTGAGATGGTAGAGAATTTACTCCAGTATCCTGTTATATTTGAGGGAGCAAGGAGCAGACAGCTGAGTTTATTCAACTCCACCAAAACGCAAAT
>VOQK01037109.1:0-13744 GCA_015052645.1 Benitochromis conjunctus
GAAACTACTGTAAAAAACACAAAGTGAAACAGAGAACTAAAGGCTAAAGATACTGGACGTGGTTACAGTTCACTCTAACCTTATCCAGAAGTATTCAGGGTTACAGAGCTCGTTCACTTCTTACTGGCTTACAACATCATGCTGTATAACTACTCACTACTCAGAGAAGGTGATGCAAAGCATTTAGCACGGAGACATTTGAAACCTTTCTCTGACATGCATGCAGAAGACTTATGGCTAAAAATGAATGTTTGAATCAGAGAACTGGATATCTGTGATCTTTTAGGACTTAGCACAAGTAGGTCTAATTCACCTGCTGAACACCTCAGGAGCTACCAACCTCCTGATCTGCCAATCAGCAGGTTAGTGGTTAAATCTAGTCTGCAAGTATCCTTGCAGAGAACCCAGAAATGGCCTTGATGCATTCATCGGAATGTGAGTATTAGATAGAAAGCACTTAGATGTAGAAAAGAAGTGCTTGGGTGAATGAGACATGTTGTATAAAGAATACTCAAAAGTGCTATAAAATATAAGAACCAACCCTTTTACCACAAGAGTTACAGAAGAAGAAGGCTAAAGTTATACTATGTATTATACTTCATGAAAAGATCTAAGCAACACATTCATTTAGTGGAAGTCACCATTGTAATTCAAGTCTAACTGTAGGCCTTTAAAAGTCATTTTGCAAGCTTTTCTTTCCTTCTTTTAGTTTGTGACTTATAGTTGATAAACGCCATCGTGTGAGCACTTAGACTGCTTTGCAGTTGTTAGGTTGACCTGGACAGTTTGACGATATCCTCAGTATATCAACATGCGTCATAAAGTACAGGGCTCAGGTGAGCAACAAAACACAGGATCCAAGTAGGCAAAGTAAGCACAAGGAAAGCAACAACCCAAAAAATTACAATAAAAAAACCCAGGCTGCAAACAAAGACCTGACAGCTGAGCGAGGGAACGCAAACCTCACAGATACACAAGGCAGAGATCAGCTAAACAAACCCAGACAACACGGCAGCAAAGCAAAATATGACAAGTGAACGAATGAAACTGCTCCGTGAAAAGAAAACAACAAATCAAATGAAGGGCAATGATACACAGATACAAAACCAGTAAGACGGAATGAGGGGAAAGGAAACAAATGCAAAGAGACGGCTACAGAGAGATGGAGAGCAAACACACAAAATTCAAAAGAAATACAGCAAGACGCTAAGTTAATCCATCCCACTACAAACTGATTGAAATCCTCCAGAAAAAGATTATCATTGATTTAACTCGGAGGCCTAAATCTTCTCCGATGATGAAACACAACCCCTAACCCTACATCAGATAGAGACATAGGATTTTTGGGGGGCGGGGCAGGGATACAGTTTTTTATTTGTGTGTAATATTGTGTTTTTCCTTTCTTGAAAGCCACAAATTTGGAGAGCTTTTATTTAAAACTCATTATCAGTGAGAACTCGAAACAGAGTCATTCTGTGGTTCTTTCATTCTTAAGGGGTCACTTTGTGCTCAAGGAGCATTTTTCATAATTCATCAATGAACACAGAGTTACTGGAGCCCCTGTTTACACATGAATATCAGTATTTTCACAGTAGAGACTCTGTACAAACAAGGGTGTGGCACAGGTAATGGAAGAGTGCTGGTTGTATTATTACACAGATAAAAATAGTCCCCAACAAATGCTCGGTTTAATCCTGTTTGAGTACGATTTGATGAAAACCGCAGGGGCCAGCTGCCACCAGCTGCCTTATTCCTTCTCGTTTCATTTCGAGAAAATTACATAACAACATCCTTTCTTCTGTTCTCGTGAGGCTGGCAGATGTTTTCATTTATATTAAGGCACAAGTTCTTAAATGTTACGTGTTTTAAAGGGTTAAAGTCCTGACAGTATTTCCCACCTCTGGCTAAAATAATCTGGCTATAACTCATATTTTGGGTGAATCACTGACTGGAAAACACATGTTTAAACCCCTTGAGCACACATTGGGAAATTAATGCCAACACATACCGAAGGGGAGGAGATGAGTGACAATATAAATGGACCTGCCCGTTAGAACAAACCATGACTGATTGCTTTTGCTGACATTTCAGGTGCTGGTTTGGGAAGCGAGCTGGCGTGTACACAGACTACATCTATCAAGGTCCCATGATTCTGGTTTTAGTGGTAAGAGTCTTTTTTTTTGCCCTTCATTAGCAGCATGTGCTTCAGAACCTGTTCGACATAATTTGCAGGTACAATTAGTCCTCATTATGTCTTTAAAATGCCTGACAGGCGTGAAAAGTTGGAAAGTTTAACACATATTTCAATGATAAATGAGGCGGCCCGACGCTAGTTCTATCAAGATTAACGTTTAAATCTCTGCGACTTGACAACCTCTGGGACTCATTTTGGACTTCGGGCATAAAAACATGAATAAAGTCCAAATATATGCTCAGTCTTGAAGGAATTATCTCTTACACTAGGCCATTTCCACCCCCTGGGGTGGGTGCCTTTCATCACGAATCAGCTATTGTATATCTGTCTTGTCACTTGAACTTGAAATATTTCTCATCTGCATCCAGTTTGCCGTCAAATCACAGCTGAGATTAATCTTCATTCTAAACTGTATCTCAGCTCCAAGAAAGACTTCTCCTTCAGCATTCAGATATGTGTTTTTGTGTCTCGCCCTCGCCCTGCCAGCAGTCCCTTGTGATTCTGAGCCCTTCGGCAGGCCTCATGTGATAGGTCCTGTAGATTTTACAGAATAGCTGGGGACTTGTGTGAGCTTTGCTCAGCTCTCGTCTGGACTAACCCTCTCCTGCCCGAGCACCCAAAATACTGTCCTCAGTCCCCAAAGTAACTAAGTCAATCCATACGCTTTTTCTATTTTGTCTGTTTTCTTTAAGTAACTTTACACAGAGGAATATGCTGCACTTCTACTCTACTGCAATCAACTCTACAGATATATCTTAATATAAATATATTGTTTTTCACCTGCATATATTGATGGATGGCATTTGCATATGCAAAATATTAGAACAGGGATCAGATTCAAAAAACAGATTCAGCTCACTGAGCTTCTAAAGGTTTATTGAACAATTTGCTGAAGAGTTCTGGGAACTGGAGGGTGGCGAGGAAGAGGAAACTGGTTATCGGTACTTCTGTTGAAGATGAGAGAGCGAGTTTTGATTGGCCAAGTTCATCTCTGAAGTATCTATTACTCTGAGTGATGGAATGAAATTGCCTTACTTGGGATTATCTGGGCATGAATAACGGGGGAGGTCCCAGGTGGACATGCAGGTAAGTGTTGCTGGAGGCTTGAGCAGAGCTCCAGATTTCTAGGAGAGGATCAGTGTACCCTTCGCACTTAATGTACGCTCCGAATGTTCAAACAAAATCTACACCCAATCCAATCCTGAACCAAAGCCAACCTTCTTCTGATTGGCTGCCCCTCTGAAGCAAAAGATTAAAACAACACTTTGTTGGGGCTGGCAAACATGAGCCTGAAATATGCTGAACTTCATGATCTTTGGTAGACATAATAGAGCTTTACAATAAGCGTGTAGTAGACTGAACATTTAGTAATTAAAAAACAACAGTTGACTTAAATATTTGCACCACCGAATGAAGGAAATCTTTGCAAATCTTATGAACAAATGCAGACGTCTTAAACATTAAGTCATTTTGCAACAAGTATGACTTTTGAGAGCGTAATGTTTAAAGATAAAACGTCACACATATGAACGAGAGTCAAGTTAAATAGAAGTACAGGCTTTAAACATCATGCTGTCTTTACTGAGTCGTTTGTGGGCAGTGGGATTGTTTAGCGTTCCTTGCAGGATGCTGCACGCCGGGCTGAGATGGTTTGGTCATGTTTTGCCCATTTTTGGTTTCGAGTATTCTGAAACCTGAGCTGTTGGCTCACAGAAATGAGTTGTCCATTCTCAAACCTTATTTGAAACTTAACATTTTGGCCCTGTTTGATATGACAGTCCACTTGAACAGGATATATATGAGATAATATTAGGAGAAGCAGAATAGGTCTTGTTAACTGAAGGATCAGATTACATCCTCCCCCTCTACAGTCCACGTCTTCACACACTGTCACTGTTTGATCATTTCTTTGCTCAGTTTTGACTTTTTCGTCCCTGCTGGATCTCAACTGGTCGAGTGACCTCCCCACCCAACATCCACAACAGCACACTCCCTTATCTTCTTTGAAAAAAAGGAAAAATCATCTCTTCAAGAGGCTCTTTACTGCATTCCCTCCTGCTTTACTCGCCCCTGGAGCACATATCTGTCTCCTCTAATATCGCTCTGCTACTTTCCCCGAAATTTCTCCAGTCTTGCTTACAATGGCATGTTCTTGCAGGCTTTTATCTCTGTGCCTAGCACTTAATCCGACAGGGTCATCATGTGGTCACCAGGAAATTCGTGGTGTCTTCTCTGAGGGTGTTGCATCGGTGGACTCTCCAGGCTTCGTCACCAGCGGCTCTTAATATCAGCAATAAAGTAATGTCCTGCCTTAATGAAGAAATCTGGGATGTTATTAAAAATTGCATGAGCTTAGTTAGACCAATAGAGTGCAGGGTCCCTGAGAGGCTGCCATACATCTGTTCGAGTCAAGGTCGGGTCAAACCGGCCCTGGAAAGTATTCCTATGTCTATTTTTACTCCCATGTGACATATTTCACACTTATTTCATGAGCTATTGATTTTGTCATTCATCACACAGCGGAAAAATTATCACAAGAAGCACTTCAGATGCACAAAGAACATTTCTAAGCAAGATTAAAGGAGAATGTAGGCATTATGTTAGATTTCTTTCTATGCCAGTAAAGCCTCCTGTTTAACTAAAGCCTTAAATAGCTTAGTGCCTTATCGACATAGAGCTCCTTGTCGTACAGAAGCTGTTAACGCTGACTGACGTGTACTTCAACACCATCAGCTTGCACACTGTTTATTTTGAGTCATCTCCATCCTGCTGCCATAAAGGGTGGAGGAAGAAATCATTTTATTTGTGAATAAAAGCAGCAGAAGTCCCATACTGAAACACTAAAAGTATGAAAGTGATTAAAATCAAAAAAATAACTCTGTTAGCATTTCACAGCCGTGACCGATAAAGAGAGAGCTTAAGTCGTATGTAGTCAGTAGGTAGTTCATCACATTATGTAGCCGTATCATGTGTTAATGATAAAAGGTGCTACATCACCCGATGGATGGATGGATGGATGGACGGACAGACGGATGGATGGATAATGGATGGACGGATGGATAATAAGGAGATCCTATATCAGTCGAGCTATTTAAGCTTTTTTAGCATGCATATGGCTGTTGCTGCTTCTGCAAGAAGCTTTGCAACCCACCTTCTATCAAGTCCTTCCTCTTCACGCCATGTCTGACTACATCAGTCTCATCAATGTCATCGTTGCCTGCTCTGTACCACCGCTATCCCTGCCTTAGGCCTTCCACACATGTTTGTGGAACGTGATCCAGGCCACACCGCCGATATAAATTACCGCAGATGGAATAACAATCATATTTTGACTCTAGTGGTCTTGACAGAAATACAGTCAAGAGGTCCAGTTAAGTGACCCCAGTTAAGTTTATTTCTGCAGTAAAGTTGGGCATTTTAATACACAAGTCTACGGGGACCGACTTGCTCTTGGAGCCAGCCTCAAATGGCCATTTGTCAGTCGCAGAGTTGGCAGTTTGAGCAGTATACAGAAACACAAGTGAACTGCCACAACACAAACTGTATGTTTTGAAGGAAACATGATTTGCATCTGGAACATATTCTCTGTCAGTGCGCTGGCTTTTACTGGATCATCCTTGTGTTTTCCCCATCTCTGGAAAACAAAAATTCACCAAAAAAAAATGCTTTATAAGCTTAAAGGTGAGTCCTGTGTGAGCTTTGCAAAGAACTACTCACATTCCTTTGATTCACCGTCCCTGACTAATTTTCAAATGTAATTTTTTAATGTGTTTGTTTTAATATATTAGCTTTGTGGTCTTTTCAATCTATATGTAATGCAACGGTTCTGTAGCTCTGACTCTATCTACTGCACGACGAGTATGCTCTCGGTGCTAATGAAGAAACCTCGAACCTCAGTGAGCAGTAGTAACAAGTCAATAATGTCAGAAAATGAGGTATAAGATCATTTTAAAAGCCACTCGAAGGAAAACGAAAGGTGAAAGGGGTTAAGCAATATGAGGAGCACGTCAATGAGGAGTAGATGAATCTCTTACATTGACACACACTGTATAGCCTTCATAAAGAGTCTCACATTGATGTACAGTAACTTTATTTATTTCAGACAAGATTAGTCCATATCATTAAAAAAACATTAAGGATGAAACTGTCACAAAATATACAGACAATTGTTCTGGTATATATAAAAGTGTACCTTGTGTCACCCATCAAAGCTCTTTTTTGACCTATTCACATGAATTTATAGTTCCTCAGTGAGGCATGAACATTTGGGACATGACTCGTGACAAACATTTGACTTGTAATTACTGTAATTACACCACAAATGAGCTGTATGATAAAGAGGTCCGATGGGCGTGAAAAAGGCCACTTTCACATCATCTGTGCACATTTACGTGCCAACATATTAGCTTCCATGTACAACTTGCATCACTGTGATCACTTCTTAAGGTATGACCTAAGTATATCACTTTGCTCACCACGTCCAATGATTGGTCTTAGTTGTAGCTATCACAATTATCATACTAGGCAGGATAACAACCACAAACTCTGCTGCAAACCAGGACTCTAGGATGACAGAATGAACACTAAATGATTAACAAGAAGGTTACCCACCGTACACCCAGTCTTACAATCATTAAACTTGACCGAGAGATCATCAAGATACAAACTGAATAGAACAGGAGACAATATTCCTCCTTGTCTGACTCGATTAGACACAGGAAAAGGTTTCAGATACCTACCTTCAGATACAATTTCCTACATAGATCAATACTATGCTTACTTTCAAAACCAAACTGAACGTGTTGTGTTTGATTTTTCCACAGATCAATTTCATTTTCCTCTTCAACATCGTGAGAATCCTGATGACCAAACTGCGAGCCTCTACGACATCAGAGACAATCCAGTACAGGTGAACTGAACGTTACCTGCTGTGAAAACACTTCCTCATTGTGGGGTGTGGTCTTTTTTTTTTTTTAAATACCACCTGTTACAGACAATGTTTTCCTTGGCAAGTCTGCCAAGGAAAAAAAACAAAAACTAAAAACAGTGTGATCACGTTCGGCTTGGGCACTAAGAAGGATTTGGTTTGGTTTTGCCACTAAAGCTGACTTGGTTAGGTTTGGTGCAAAAGCCTAATAGCCACTGAAAATCTGGTTGGTTTAATGCAGTAATTCTCAAAGTGTGTGAGTTCTGACAGGTGGGGCGCAAATGTTTAACATCGAAAACGCTTATGGCGGAACAAAGAAATTGGTGGCACTCATGTCAATAATATGCGCATCCGCCGAAAAGCTGCAGTTGCCCGTGTAAGTCGACAGCCGCAATAAAGGAGTGTAGTGAAAAGTGCGACCATGTGGTCGGGTCTGTCGTGCATCATTTACATTTGTGCCGAAACCCATGATTGGGGCTCGACAGACACGACCACATGTTCGCACTCTTCAGTACACTTCTTTATTGCGGCTGTCGACTTACACACATCATCAACAACAACAACAGCACCTAGTTCGTTGTGTTTTAAGCCGGCGAGGCGTGATTGCAGATGCCGCTCAGGTGCGTCCGCCTCCCCCGCAGCCACGCCACAGATGAAGCAGTCTAGTGACAAAAGTTACAAATAGTTGTTTGAAAGGAAAATTGTTTGTTTAAAACAAAAATTCCTGAAGGATTCATTGTGAATGAGTTTATTATCTAAATTATCTGCCATTGTTTTGTTTAGATGGGGCGTGAAAACATTTCTTCCTGCCATGTGGGGAATGATGTAAAAAGTTTGAGAACCACTGGTTTAACATACTAAATAGCATTTTGTCAGGTTTACACAGTAAAAACAAGGTTAGGCTAGGTTTAAGTGAATGGCTTGAGTTAAAACATGCCCCTTCACAATAAAACCCTGCACATTGTCTAGTTGAGAGTGACTTATTCTTCTCAATAACGCCATTGGACGGTTAAAGGACACCTTGTATGTAAATGAGCCATGCTATTGTGACAAAGGCACACATTGAATGTGCTCTGCTGTACCTGAAGCATAGAGACCCTGGATCACAGTGAGCTGAGCCTGTCCGTCATGGTTGTCTGATCTGTGGTTTCTTCGCCTGCAGGAAAGCCGTGAAGGCCACGCTCGTCCTTCTCCCCCTCCTGGGAATCACCTATATGCTGTTTTTTGTCAACCCAGGGGAAGATGAGATCTCTCAAATCGTCTTCATCTACTTCAACTCCTTCCTGGAATCCTTCCAGGTACAATTTGTTTAAACAGCGGAGCCTCTCAGAGACAATCTGAGTATAATGATATCTTTGTGTGGGTGGATTTTTTTTATGGGGGGGCGGGGGGGGACAAAGACTCAGTAATTGTAATGATGGGACTGGGAAATGATTAAATGAATGCGTGTGATAAGCTGCTGTGTATATGAGATTAATCCAGGATCACAGCGCTGATGTTTTGAACGGCTTCCTCTTTGTTCATGTTTTGTCCTCTCTTTATCTCTCCCTTCCTTTCACACAGGGCTTCTTTGTGTCAGTATTTTACTGCTTCCTAAACAGCGAGGTAAGCAGAATCACACCGCCTTATTGATTTAACATTTTAAAGCCCCCACCCCCTTTTTGCTTCAGACACTTATTTATATCTCCCCGTCTTCAGGCAGCTCCACTCTCCATTTTGGTGGCTGCATGTTGCTGTGTGTGTGTTTTTGCAGCGAACACAGTGATAAAGCTCGAAGCACTTATATTCAGGGCACAATTAAGACTTGTCATGTGCTGACATAAGTGACATCACTCGCTACACTTTATGACAGTGTCAGCCCTAATTTGGTTTCATGGTGAAATCAGGGGTGAAACCCTCTCAGAATAGCACTCCAGTATTAATATGCAAGCGTGGAGGAATGCTGCTTTATGTTGGATACGCTCATTTTCTAATATTAATATTAGTCATAGTTTTAGCATTTTAATTGGTATCTGCGCCATAGAAAAAACACATTTAAGGCATTTAAGTCTTTGCACATTTTAAATTTAGTAACAAATGCATAAAGTGTTGCTCCTTTCCTGTCCCTTCCTTTCTGCGAGAACAGTCCTCATTGCCTCTTTGCACCATCTGCAGATGTTTCCTCGCGGCTCACGAGCATGCTGGCCGTTGTTTCTCTGTTTCTTTTACACGGTACAAGCAGAATAAAACAGCTAGCAGAAGTGAAACAGATGCTACAGCTGAGGCCGGTGAGCTTTAGGCTGATGCAGATCTGTCAAATCAAGAAAGACTATATTTAGAGTGTGCAGCCCTGCTAGCAGCTATGTGGTGCTTTGCAGATCAGCACAGTGGTGCATTACTGCTAACACCAGCATGCTAACCTGCTGATGCTCACTGTTTATTTCGGTGTGTGAGCATTAAGCACAAAGTCCAGCTGTGGCTTGATGTTTTGACGAATTGATGATGAAACTGGCTTAAAGGGGCGCAAGATGTTTCCTCTGGGAATAAAGAACATCTGTACAGATTAGCTGTATTGATTGTAAAAGATCTAAATACAGTTTCTGGAGAGAGAAAAGAAAGCATACCAGTAGATAAAGTAGTTCGACAGCAACATCCCAGCAGCTATGCCTAAAACAGACACGTTACCTCCCAGGTCAAAGCTGGTCGCTGTATATTAGGCCAGTTTTGGCAGACGCTGACCTTGTTTTCATGTACAAAAAAGGTTCAGCAGCGAATATCTGTCAGATCACTGCAATGAAGAAATTAAATGAATGTGTCTTTACTAAATGGGTGTAATTAGACGGCTACACCCAGCACACAGACTCGTGTTACTGGAGCCTGTTTTTTAAATTACAAACATGTCTGGGATGTTTTTTGATGGCAAACATCAAGCAGCTCGTGCACTGCAGGACTTCGATTTGACCTGTTTATTGCATCATGAGAGCTGTAATGTTTCAAGCACACCTGCTCTTCATCAGATGAACTTTCTTGTGTGCACTGTCACAAACATCGCCCCCTGTGCCCCGATGTCAGCATTATAAATCCGCGGTGTGGCTGAAGCACCGTCAGGATCAGTTAGCTCAGCAAGTAAAAGACTCGGGAGAGAGGCTGACAGTTTAAGTTGCTCGTGTGGGGTTTTGTTCTCGACTTTCTTAATCTGAAGTCCAACATGGACATCCAGGCAAAGTTCAAGAAGCAGACAGCGAGCTCGCACGGCCAATCTTGGCAGATCTTCTGTGATCGAATGACTGTATGTTTTAGAGCTAATGTGACCGCTAGACGACCTCAGTGGTTTTTTGGTAGAATATAATATGTAATTCGTTTTTGGCGGCTACATGGGGGCTGAGTTCTGCAGAGGGAGAGTGATGTCGGGTGGATGACTGTAGATATTACCTGAAAAACATTTTTAGATTGAACAACCATTGACAGACTCTCGTGTCTTGACTGATAAACAGAACCAGAGACGTAACCTCGTTGTCTGCTACACATTCTAGTTGGACATTCGGGTAAAGGGAAGTTTGTGTTGTTGTTGTTTTGTTTGTTTTATTTTATTGCCCAGAATAAAACAGAGCAGACAAAGCATTCTCAGTCGAGCGTCAAGGATCCCGATCGCGTGCTTGGCCCACTGATCAGAAGTCTTTGGGGAAGACATCTGATAAGAAGTGTTGTTTAATTTATTTACTTTTTAAACAGGCTTTGGTCATCCTATTCTGTGCATGTGGAGTAGAAAACCATTTTGTAACCAATGTAGTTTTCAATCAGATGTTGCTTTAAGAAATTAAACCTGGCATTGTCTTTCTTTATTGCATTTTGTCATGCTGAAGTATTTTAAGCCACTTCATTCTGTTTTTGTCCTCACTGTGAGCAGTTCGCCTTAAATTACCCACATTGAGAGGCATTAATAAATTGGTGGCTGTGGCTCAGGTGGCAGAGGACTTGTTGTTTGATTGCAGGTTGAGTGATTTAATTCCTGGCCTTGGACTCAATAGATGGCTTTTAGGCCGTTCACTTCTGTAATCAATATGGAGCTACGGTTAATTGAAAAGCCAACTGTAATCTCTTCTGTCAGAGAATGCAGCTTTTAGCTTCCGTGTTTGCTTAATGAAGCAAATGGTTGAACACTTCAGACTTTGATAGTTATTTTCTGGCATTTTGTGAATTAAATGATGATTTATTAAGAAAGCAAGAGAAAAAAATAACAGGTTAATGGAAAAAACAATATTTGCAGCTCCTGTAATATTAAAACCGAAATGCGTGTGTGGGTGTAATTTTTATCAGATTTGACTGATAGCTTTCACAGCAAAGACCATCATCGCAATGTGACTGGTGCCCCAAAATGACAGGAAGTCCACACCCATTAGTTCAGTTTAGACTCCACATTATGAAGCCTCAGTGTTAGCGCTTTGGTTATGTTGGCGACAGAAGTGACTGCATTTGCATCCTGAAACTGTACGGATGTGACACACAGACTAATTTCAGTTTCACTTGCTAAAACTGAACCCCAGACCTCTTGGACTATATTTATCACACATCAAGCCGGATCATTTGCCACATCATTTCTTCTTTTATGCTCCACAAGGCAACAAAAGCACAAACCTGATGGAGAGGTCGAGTTTAGTGATGCGGATTACACACGTGACAGCCTGAGCCTTTGATGAAATTGCAGTATTTTTAAAGTCCTTTTCATACCACTGAATACCAGCACCCATATGGCTTGTGAATGCTGTTTAGGTTTGCTGTTTCCAACAAATGTTTGGTTACTAGCGTAACTACTATCCTCTGAAAGCCAAGTGAGTGCGGTTTGAAAGAGAAACCCCCAAATGTTGAGCAAATACCTCACGTGCTGCCTTTTCATGTAAATAAGGTCACTTCAAAACAATAATAAAATAATAATGCCAATGTCAGAATTAGAAATTTGGAGTCCACAGTGGCTGTGTCTATTGTGCCATGCTTGCCCACTTTAAGCCATAACAAAATCAAAACAGGTGAGTTATTAAAAAGTTCACCTGCTCTAAAGTTGTTATGAAGGAAGAAACTATCCAAAGAGGCCAAAGTGTATTTTTGTATGAGACTAATCATGTTATTTTTTCCTGTTGTAAACATTTTAACATGGGAATCTAAGGGGACTGACTTATTTGAAGACAGCCTCAAGTGGCCACTAGAGGAACTGCAGTTTTGGCCTTATTTTTCATGGAGGTTGTTATTTAAAAAGCCAACTCCTGCTACCAAATAGCAAAGAAATTTAGAAAATCTCATCAAATTTGTGTTCATGCAGATTCTCATCCTTCACAGCAGGAAGCCACCTGAGAAATGGCTAATGATTTTAGCTCGAGAGGGGCAATTTGGTACGTCACAGCGTTTAGATGGACTGCTCTATTATGCTCTCCAAAGTCTCAATCAATACCTTTATTGCTGAGGAGACCATAACCGTGCCACCTGAGCCACAAACTAGGCATAAAGGTAAACCTGCAGGATCATAACCTGATTTAGCCTCAGAGCCCGGCGTCATTTGACAGAACAATCATTACCTAACGAGTTATTCCTCGACTCGCTTGTAGATGTAATATCAGCTGACTGCTTGCCCTTTGGTACCGTCCCACGCTGTGATAGGCGACTGAATGATGAACGACCGTCTCATCATGAACTGTGTTGTAGCTGCAATGAGGAGCTTAACCAGCATGTGCAGCCTACGGAGGGTATTGATTTAGTGTTTTGTTACAAGCTGAGGGTAGCAGGGAAAAGCAGGGGGGAATGATGAGCAGGGGATACCCACGGTCACATACAGGAGAAAAGGAACACATCTGGAGCAAAAACATGTGAAGAGGATTAAATTATCCTACTTTGGGCCACGTGACGTGAACGAAAAAACAGTGATGGTCAGTTGTCAGATAGTCTGCCCTGTGAAGTATAAAGTTGTGTGTTAAAAAAATTCTCCTGTGGTTCACATTTTAGATTAGGGAAAGATAAGAATTGTGATTATGGAGGTGGACAGAAATGGGACACATGGGGCGATTGATTTTTGGATTGATGAGGGTGGAGGGTCCCATTTTAATCATCATTAAAATAATTTATAGCAAGTTGTCACCATATAGTATATGAAACATATGAGCTGAGGGCCATAAATGTGACTGTACAATGCAGAGACTGGTATATGTATATGCACAGTACTGTCAAAAAGTCTCAAGCCAACACTCTTTTTTTATATATTTTGAGAAAATATTAAATATGTGCAGCAATGAAGCATGTCTAAACATACATGGAAATATACTATATTAGGAAAATATGTGTTATTCTAATTGGCCTGAACTCTCTTAGGCAGCTTTCTATCATAAATGGTCCTTCTGATGGACATGCGGAGCTCTTCTTTGGATGTTTGCTGTTCGCTGCTTTAATAATGCTGAGGTCCGGGCTCTGGGCTCTGTGCTTTTCCATCCATGTATGCTTTAGCCTCTTAAAACCAAGTGTACAACATCTGATACATGACAAAGTGTCAACTGTGTTTTACAGATGGCTGTAGACGCTCAGCCGTACCTGACTTACTGTCATCTGCTGTGGATAGTTTCTTGTCTGTTTCTTAGGCCTCACGCGTTTTCTTTTTCTTTTCT
>VOQK01037112.1:0-13484 GCA_015052645.1 Benitochromis conjunctus
TGTAATCCTTTCCACCAACAAAGGAAGAATTTCAAATCAGCCACAGGTTGTCCGTTTTTTCTATTGGATGCTGCTGAAGTCACACCTGGGTCCAATTATGCTTGAAAAACTGTCAGATATGTGAAACGTTTGTGTGAATCAATCTGTAGTGTCATGCGGGCTCGTCTGCTGCCCTTGGGGTTATTAAATTGGTTCCTTTGTGCCAGACGAGTAAATCCATCACAGAAAACAGTTGGAGGGAACTTTAAGCGCCTACCTGTAGGTTGTGTCTCTCCAGTCTCATCTCCAGAATGTTATTCTGCTCCTCCAAAAGTTGCCGCTCTCTCTCTAAATCTTCAATTTTCTGTCTGAGAAAAAAAAATGCATGCACACACACTGTTTAACATGTAAAGATGTGACCATGTATGTCACTCAGTGGACAGGTCAATCTTAGGCATATAGCGCTGTTTAGGCATGCATGTGAGGTGTTAGTGATTTATTCCTTTATATGTATACTCACGAATTTTTCAATGCAACAAGTTGAGATCGACCCACCTGAGTATGGTGACCTCTTCTTTGGTCAGTAAAGAGTTGCTGTCAGTAGCAGAAGCTTGCTGCTTCTTTAAAGACTCCAGCTCCAGCTCCGCCTGGGACACAAAGAAAATGATCCCGGTGTACTATCATCAGACCACCTTTGGCCGTGTGCCTGGCAGAAACCTTTTGCCTGCAGATAAATCCTGAAGACTGTATTATAGTGGGCTGCTATCTTTTTGACACAGACATCAAGACAAACAGATATATCCTTTACACACCATTAGCCCACTAACTTATTTTCTGTTTCACAACGTCCTGATCTTTTTACCTCTTACTCGTTTCCATTTCATCTGTCTCATAGGTTTTTTTCCTCTGATCTTGCTCTCGTCTGTAAAATTATTCCTCATTTCCATTTGCACACCAATTTTGCTCCTTCTCTGACAGCATCTGCCTGTCTCTCGGTGCATCCCCACTCCCAGTCTTCCCAAGACAGATAAGTAATTACTGCTATACCAGACAGGTGGATTTCACGCGTCAATACTCATTGCTATGGCTATGTTGATGTCACCTCGGCAACAAGGAGCCAAGAAAAGAAGGAAGATCACAGAATGAGTAAAGAGAGTTGCAGAGTTTTGAGGTTTCAGGTCACACCTGCCAACTCTCTACGTTATTCGGGACTATATTTGAAAGCAGAATACTTCTGTCTCTAAGAGTTTTCTGTCATTTCTAAAATCTTCAATTGAGAAAAATGTACATGCCAGGATTAACAGATAAACCCGTTCAATGTATTGACACACTCAGGACCTGTAAAAATAGACTAGGTTTACATCTGTTTTAATTGTTTTACACTCTCATTAAGATTACTATGTATAGATAGATATATAAATTCTTTTGCCACCATGTTTCTTGTTGTATTAAGCTGGCTGGGTTGTTATATCCATCCATTTTCTACCACTTACATGAATCTGGGCTGTGGGAACAAGAGTCTAAACAAAGATAACAGGATTTCTCTCTCTCCCCAGTCATCTCCTCCAGCTCTTCCAGGGGCACAGTGAGGCAGGCCAGCCATAAGACATTATCTCCCCAGTGTGCCCCTGGGTGTCCTCCTGGTAGGACATGCCTGAAACACCTCACCTAGGAAGTATCCAGGAGGAGTTCTAGTCAAGATGACTATTGTGAGCCTCTACTAAATGACTGAGCCCCTGACCTCATCTCTAAGGGGGAGCCCAGAAAACCTTCGGATGAAGCTCATTTCCTCTTGAATCTGAGATTTTATTCTTTCAGTCACTGCCCACATCTTGTGGTATTCGGTGAGAGCAGAAAGGTAAATTAACCAGTAAATCGATGGCTACACGCTGACGCTCAGCTGTCTCTTCACTGCAACAGACTGGAACAGAGTCAAAGTCCTTTAATTAATTAAATGGAGTTATATACGCATGTTGTGTCTGTAACTTCAACAGATTGTACATAAAGATGCACGATTCCCACCTCCTGCTACTGAAGTCTGCCTTTCCTCTTGTTCCAAATATATCAATTATTAACCTCGAGCCTCCAGGACAGAGGGCACGTGATATTGGTGGCCCACCCACAGGTGCGCACACATGCTATTTCCCGTTAATTTCACATAGTCTACATGGCACCATCATGGATACTGGTTATGCTCTTATCATTTGGCTGCTAATTACTTGACCAGTGAAAAATGCCTGTGCCTTTTACAGAAATGGCATTTCGGAAAAAAAGTTTTTAAAAACCCAAAAAACAAAAACAACAACAACAAAACAAGCTAAATACATGGGTTTGCAGGTGCACTTACTGTTTGTAGCTGCAGTTTGAGTGTCCCTGTCTCCTCCTGTGCTTTGGTCAGCTGCACCTGAATTAACAGGACAAAAGAAATATAATGTAGAAGCAAAAAGAAAAATGGCCCTAGCTTACTGATATGCACTAACAGCCCTCAAAAACACAGGAAAGAAGCAAGAGTTTGTCAAAATAACATCCCTGTTGAGAAATGAGTTGCTATCAACCAAAACACTGGGGCTTTTATGGGTTATGATTTTGTATTATAGTGTCCTAAGGCAGTGTGTTGTGGATCTTGTAGGACTGCAATATCAAAGCTTTGTGTCATAATGAAGTTTTTGTGTTTGTCCCATTATTCTTACAGATCAAGCTGCATTTTATTAACCTTCATGTTAGATTAGCAAAGCTGTGACACTACGAGTGCAGGGGGTGCTAGGTTAATGCTGATCCCTGTTTCAGCACAGCAACTGCCAAATTCACAGTGATTGTTGGCTCATTATTAAAATAAAAGGTTTCTAGAGAAATTCAAGCTATTTCGCCCATCTCTTTCAAAAGTGAGTCACAGTGTAAACAGCGTAATGCAGTAACTTTAAAAGGGCAAAACGGGAGCGAATCAAACTGAGGTTCTGCACTTAAACATGGCCAATTCTATTCGTCAAACTGAGGGAATTAAAAGAAAAGGGTGAAAATCTCTGCACCATAAGTCCAGCATTATCCTTTTTCACTGTAGATGTGTCTCAGTCTGTCCGCTAAACAAGAGTATTGAGGATGTAAACAACAAGCAGCTGAAGCTAAGTAGAATGCAATTACTGCGCCCTCAGCTATGAGCTGTGTGTCAAACAGCTACATGCATAATAATCTGGTCGGCAGCTTAGTGCAAGTCAGTACTTTCATATTCAACTTTGCTTGAAAACAAAACAAAGAGCAAAAGAAAAAACAAAAGTATATTTATGCACGCCTGCAGACACACCTCCATCTCTGCATTATGGCTCTGCGTCTTCTGCAGTATGTCCTCGGCCTCCCTCAGTCGTTTGCTGAGTTGCGGAGAGTACTCAGTAGGCGCCAGCTCGTTGTCATAGGACTCTAATATGGCACGCATTCCATCCCGCTCCTGCAACAGAAAACTTCACACATTAACAGCACGATAACATGGTAAATCTGCCGATTAATAAACAAATTTCACCGTATCCAATAAAGTAAAAGACATTTTGTGGCATCACATAGTAAATGTCTATCAGTTTGTGCATGAATAAACAAAATAAGAAAGCATCTTGATGTTTTCTCTAATTGTTTCTGTCTCTTTTTGGTTGCTGTGTTCAGGTGACCATCGAACGCATGTATAAGTCAGTAACACAGTATGAGGCAGCTACAGCTTTCTTAACCAAGCTGTGATAACAGAAGCTTAGGGTTGTGCCCATGCTCATCTTTATTTCTAAGACTGAAATAATCAAATCAAAGAAAAATGACTTTGTAGACAAACAATACCAGAATAAATAAAGAGCATGTGTGGCCTTGATTCTGCTTCATTCATCATCTTATCCTAATGTGTTGAGTATTCAAGTAAAAGTGTTGTCCTCTGTACCAATGGAGTCAAAGGCATACCTGCTTCTCTTCAACAGGAAAAAAACTACTTTAAAAAGTGTCAACAGGACTGACATACGGTTTCCAAATAGCTATCAAAGTTGTCGGTCTGTGTGCTTCATGTCTGAGTGATTCGTTTTATATTTCACATGCTGTCACAGAAATCTATCTCATGGAGTCCAACAAAAACAACAAAAAAAACATATAAAGAGAGCTTTTTACATTTACTGTTCATATAAGAAATTGAAGTCAAAGCAGGTGGCATTTTGTGACAATCAGACTTTTAATAAACACCTTGCAAACACCCAGGCTGATGAGGAGCACCCTTGAATTTTGAGGTTCACTGAAAGTTCAATAGTTGGTTATTAATGAGGCTAATTTGAGAAAGCATGTTTGAAATTCAGGTTCATCTCATGCAATAACTGCAAGCAGTAAACACAGATCTAGATAACAGTCCTGTCAAAACCAGCAGCCTAATATTCACTAGGACATCTTTATGCTACCTAAGCAGCACTGACCCACAGAGCCGTGGACGCCATGAGACTAGAGTTGAAAGTATCTTGTGATGTCGGCTACCCAGATGTTAGCAGCAAATCCTTTTATTTCTGTAGGTTACAAGGCAGACGCTCCATGATCTGGACTTGTTCTTCCAGGACATGCCACAGATGCTCAGTGTGAAATCAACACCTCTTTGTCACTGATGTATTTCTGATGACCCAGTATCTCATGAGAACCACCCCATACTTTTGACAGGTTTAAGAACAGGGCTGTGTCATATTATATCGTTCATGATAATACAGGTATTTTTTTTATGTGACATAAAATGTGTCCTATCAAGATACCAATGTTACCGTCATGTCAACGTCACAAGACCAGACACGACAGCTTCTGATAGCAATTTAGCAAAAAAAAAAGAGCAGGCGCAGCACCTGCAGTGATGCAGATGCTGTACTAATCTGTCTCACGCTAAACTCTCCTCTCACTTGTGGAAAAGACCCTTAAGATACTTAAACTCCTCCACTTAGGGCAGTAACTTGTCCCTGACCCAGAGTGATAACCTGATCGGGACTATATCAGCCACCTGTAGTTAAGAACCAAACATTATGTAGCAAAATTTCTGTGAGAAGCCACTAATGGTTGACTCTGTGAGTCATGAGGTGCAAATACATGAAATCTGTTCTAGAGTGACCATTGACACTGTAGTGGAAATTACATATTAAAAGGCAGAGACAGAACCCTGAACTCTGTGACCTTTGAGTGGGCCACTTCACACCAGGAACATCCCATAAGACCAGCCATTATGGAGATGCTTTGTCCCAGTCAAACTGACTTTACACTTGTGTAACACATTTCATCACTTGAAAGGGGCTAATGTAACAAAACAATAAATGTCACAAGTTTTAAAGTACACTGTGTAATGTAATCAAACTGTTTATCACAAGGAAAGTGTGATTTTTTTTTAGAGCTGAACATTAGCATAATGCTAGCTCATAACCAGCTGTTGATTAGCTGATTTGTTGTCAGCTGTCCGGAGACAGCATGTCAAATCTGCTGACAATGAGCACTGTGACAATATCGGGCATAAATGAGTGTGAGTGTGTTTATGCATGTTTTCATGACTCCAGTCCAGTTGAGAAGAAGAGGAAGAGAATGAGGTGGGAAAAAAAAGGTTTCTCAACTTCCAGACGAGCGGCTGAAGCAACTACGAGTGAAGAATACTGTTGATTGGCATATGACCTGCTACATAATACATCAGAGGGTCACCTAGGGAACCAGCTTCGAAGCGACGTGCTTCCAGCATGGATGCAGCTTAACCACCGCACGTGACCTTATATAACCCTAACGCTAACCCTAAAGTTTGCCATTCTAGCAGGAAAATCCCATCAGTGGACAGCAATATCCCTTTTACATTAGCATGCTGATCACTATCTGCAAACAAACCATGGCAAAACTAACCAGTGATTAGTCAGATGAAAATCAAGATAGTTTGCTAAGAAATGAGTCAGTCAAATGCATTTTCAAACATTACAGCAGTTCAATTTGCTAACCATCGACACAACCATTGACTTCATACAAGATCCTCTTTAGAGGGGAAAAGAAGATAAATAGGAAGACAGAATGAACAGAAGTAAATAGAAAAAGGCACACATGAGTACATTTAGAGGTCAGTGTGCATGTGTTCACTCCCAGTACTAACCAGCAGGCCCTTTGGCTGTTTACTCTCTATTAATGTGCCAAGAAATTCACTCAATCTTAATCAAAAATCTGTCACCTCTTCTCCGATAAAAACTCTCAATTTAAAAACACAAACAAACAGGGAGTGGGAGGACAGAATGATAAAACTATCATTACTGTTTTCATCATCTATTTTTTTTTTTTTTTTTAAATTGCTTTTGTGTCAACGGTTTTATCCAGTGCGTGAAGCTCTGGCCATGCCTCTAATGGGTCACTGAGTCTGTCACACAAAAGTATGTGAAGGGAAAAAGTAATCGGGGCAATGGTGGCTTAAAGGAGATGCAGCCTTGTGGCAAAGACAACATGTTGAATTTCACAGGAAAGAGTAGAAGAACCTAAAGGGTTTGTGGGGAAATTAAACTGGTTCTCTGCTCCAAAAAATTCTGGGCTGGGTGACATTTCAAATCCATCTAAGAAACCTGGAGGAAAGTTCAAAAATGGATAAACATGCGCTCTGATTAATCATTGATTTTTTCCCTTTATAAAAACTTAAAAATAACTGCTTAGATATTCTTCATATTCCTCAGATAGCATGTATTCTTCCCTCACTGAATCCACACTCCATGAGCTATTATTTTTCATTTTAAAAGTATTGAATACAAGACACCATCTACATAAATGAAAGACCATTCACATTGTTTTTGCAATGCAGACTTCAGGCTGTGTGACGCATACTCTAATTTTAGGTGAGCAAAAAGACACTTTCAATTTTCAGTAAAGTTCAAAAACTAAAAACCACCACGCATTTGAGTAAAAAAGCCATTTTCAATTGTTTGTCATTAAAGCATGTAAAATGCCTAGATCCTTAAAATTAAGCTTAAAAAAAAGAGAAGGAGAGAAGGAAACTGAGTAACTTCAGTGGTAGCTGGCTACATTAGAAGCCATAAAAATAAGCTGTACTGGCTGAATTGCTACCATACTTAGTCCATTACCACAGCTCAGTTTTCCTAAAATTATAAAAACATATTAAAAAAAAATTATGTATAAAAGTACACTTGGGCAGTTGGAGATATGGTTGGAGTCAGAGTCATTAATACACATTACTACCATCATTAAGTGTTCGGCATATTTGCCTTCTTGGAAACAAATTGTTCTGCGCCTGAATAAATAAACAGCTCAAACAGTTCACGTTTAAATGCTCAGTACTTAACACCAACTACAATGGATTTGTAATTTTTTTTAAATAGGCTGTGACTGGATGGGAAAAAACAATTACGCTAGCTTTTGTGAATATTTGATGCAAAAAAATTCTTTCACCGAGCTATAATGTTAGCATGCTTTCAATCCTGCTTACTTATGGTGGTGGTGTGTGCATGTGTGTGGTGAGAGACTGAGCATGATAACCTCGGGAATTACACACATCAAGAAATCAATATTAAAGGGAGGTCTTCTCAAGAACTGCAGAGCAAGGGGAGGGGGGAGCAAGACAGACAGATGGAGGAGTCATGTGACACCCAGTGGCCAATTAGCAGGACAGAGGTGTAAAGGCGAGCTCAAGAATTCAGTGCTGGCCTTGCAAGTCTACCTGGCTACTGTGTTTAGAGTCAAATTACCACACTGGGTGACGGATGAAAGGTCATGTTTAAAAGCATGAATACTTCTCTGTGTTTGAGAGTGTGTGGCTGATCACCAGGTACCTTGGTTAACAGCAGCACCCGCTTCTGCAGTCGACGGACAAGAGCGTCCTGTGCCTCTCTCTTCTTTTGCTCCTCCAGAGTCTTGCTGCGCTGCTGGGTCAGCTCTGCACGAAGCTCAGACTGTGAACGCTCCACACTCCTCACACTGACAGAGCAGAATAAATAAATTGGTGGGAAGCAATTTTACGTGTGGGCGTGCATACGTATGTGTGTGTTTGTTAATAACAAAGGGGAGAGAGAGAGGGTCGCGGAAGAAGGAAAGAGGTTGATTAGTGCAGAGCACTGAGAAAGGCAATTTATAGTCAATTTATAATAAGACTCACAGACAACCTACCTGACTGACACCAAAAAATTCCCATACAAGGGTCCAGAAATTATTTTCAGCAGAGATTTGTGCCAGGTCTGATCAATAGGACAATAATTATGCCGAAGGGCAATAATTACACCGCAAGCGCCCATCACCGTCCCCTCCCACACCCACGACTCTCCCATTCTGCTGTTTCTAATACTCCATAATGAGCCCAATACGCTCAGCAGAAGAGGAATGCTTGTTAGCTAATGAAAGCTTTCTTAGCTGGACTGAGCTGCAGCACGAATATACCAGACCACGCGTGTGCGGCCCTCCCTATAGACATCACCTCTGTCTAAACAGGACAAGTTTAATTAGTGAATTCCCTCGCTCGCACTCACAATCTCTCACACGTACACACACTCACACACCAGTGGTTACTGTCAGGAGTGCTATCAGAATCAGGACCAGTTTAATTAACTTTGTGACAATTAAGGACTTCTCAGAGATATGCTCTAATAGATACATGAGGGGAAGAGAGGCATGCAAGCAGGCAGAATGAGAGAAATGGGTCTGAAGGGAGAGAAAGGGATTTTGTGTGCGAGCGAGTGTCTGTGTGTGTGTGTATTACCGGCTGTTGAGTGTGTAGGTCTGCTCCTTCAGAGCAATTTCTCTCTGCTGGATCTGAATCACCTCCCTGGACAGATCCTCGGGTTTCCTACAGACAAGACACAGCACAGAACAGTTAGCATACAGATGTGTACACACACTTACTCCCGCAATGAAAAATTGATACGACTGAGAAAGCAGAAAGGAGAGAATAGATGAAAACGATGGCATTTCCATAGCCTTTTGTTTGCCGGTCAGTAGGGAGCTCGGAAATAAAATGACATGAGGAGCAGGGGGAGAGATGAGAGGAGGATAGTCGGATAAATACCGGTCACTGCTCTACAAAACAAACTCACTCGGTGGAAGAGACTGACAGGTTACAAAACAGACAATGGAAAGGCAGCAAAACATGTGGCATATGTATTTTAAAGCCAACATCTCACCTCTTGTGAAATGGGCATAAGATTGGGCAATTCAGCTCCAAAGCACTTTTAGTGAAACGCTGATGTTAAAACTACAGACTTTAAGAGGATGTAGCTTACTCTACAGAGCAACTGAAGATTACCACGTTGAGCAATTCAACCAACAAACCTGGAAATATCAACAGATAGAGGCTAGTTGCTTTTCCTCGATAACAAAATCAATCTACTTTACATGTTTCACATACTAGCACCAAGAGACCTGACCTGGTCTTGCGTGCCATCATTAGGCAATCTACTGACAAATTAGGGATATGAACGGAAAAGGCTGAGAAGGCAGATTAAGGGTGTACTCACAGTTCCTTTTTACCTTGCCCAAGCTTGACTGTCCGCCCTCTCCCCTCGCCTGCTGGCCTGCGCTAACACTTAACAATCCGGGGCCAGAGTACGCTTCAGTTTGTCTCAGCATCTTATCCCCTGCTTACTCTCTCTCCCCCTTTCAAACAGACACTTGCTTTTGAATCGCATTCTTGCACAACAAATGAGGTTCATGATTTTATGCATTTTGTGCTTTAGTTGCAACCATTTTTTATTTTTTAAGTAATGACTCGCTGTCCTCACGTACCTTATAGATTTGTTAATTAGTTAGCACGGTGATTTTCATGACAGAAGCCGTTAGAGAGGAACTGTTAAGAGTTCAACGCTTGGGCGTGGTTAGTGATCACGCTACAACGCGTACCCCGTATGAGTCCAAGTGAAGCATGCCCAGGCTCACCACCTAAAAAGTGGGCCAGGGCTTGATGTGCTTAACTGAAACGGTCACACTAGTTAAACATATTGGACTTTGGGGGTCAAATGTGCTTTGGCACACTACGGATTCCCTACTGTGAGTACACACCAACTTCAAGGCTGGCAGACAAGAGTATGCTATGTGAAAACTGGATGGTGAGGATTTATTACAAACAGTATTTCCAGCCCAAAAAACATCAGACACATATAAAATGTACATAAAAATTGGAGGCTATGACAATGATAAGCAAACTTAGACGCTATAATGTCTTAAATCTAAATATAATGAAAATAATACAAAGACTACCTACATAATTATGACAAAAGTTATATTATATTACATTATATTCACATACACATGTACACATGCAAATCGATTTTCTTGCGCTTATCAAGTCAGGGTTGTGGTGAGGCTGGACCCTGTCCCGGCTGTTGTGGGATAAGATGCAGCGTGCACCCTGGGCATGTTGCCACTCTGTCACAGGACTAACACAGAGAGACAGACAACCATTCACAACTACGCTCAATTTAGAATCACCAATTAACCTAACATGCATGTCTTTGGACTATGGGAGGAAGCCAGAGCCCAGAGGGGAAGGCACAGGGAGAACATACACACTTCACACAGGAGGGCCCCAGCTGGACGGGGGGGGGGTCTGAATCCAAGATCTTTTTGCTGTGAGGCAATATTACTAACCACCACACCAAATTTATAATTATATGTTCATATTTAATTTCAGCAACATGACAGGTGCTGGAGCAGGAGTCAAAGAAAGAGTAAGTTGTAGGAAAAAATAAATAAATTAAAATGCCTCTGTTATTGCAGCTCTGAGATTTAGGTGGCCTATGCTAGTACTTGTTTCTGGTGACCCAGAAATGAAAAATTATCATTGCTTTTGTGCTGTGGGAGATCGTCCCCTGGAAGATGTTGAGAAAAAAAACTGTATTTAGCCATCCTTTGCAAGCTACCCATGTCTGAAGAGAAATACTGCCAATTCTGCGAGACCTAATAAACTGACATTGCCTCCCATCTAAGTTTTTAGTTTTTAGCCTTTTAATCTTATGGAGCAGAGTTAACTGATATTACACAGTGTATGTAATCTGTGTAATGATGGTTAGTAATAAATGCATACATTTCGACCAAATGAAGCAACACTGACTCTTGGAGATAGGATGTGAGCTCTTTCCATTCTGAGGTTTTCAGAGTACAGCTGCTTCTCCTCCACAGTGAAAGAAGCCAGGTGATGTGGTTCGGGCATTTGATAAGGACGCCTCCTGGGCGCCTTCTACTTGAAGTACTTTGGGAATGTCCTGCAAAGAGGATGCAGACCCAGGACATATTGGAGAGATTAGATCGCTCACCTGGCTTGTGTAACCCCTGAGAAGAGCTGGAAGTGGCCAGGGAGAAGGAGGTCCGGGCATGTTTGCTTAGACTGATGCTCTCACAACTGGTTAAGCAGCACAAAATGGATGAATGGTGTTTTTGATCAGTGATCACCACATCCCCAAACGCTAGAAATAGTGCTTATTATATGAATAAAGTAGCTGCTTTATTCAGACCATGGTAAACTAATTTTCCATGGTCTCAACTCAAATCTGAAATTCTTTTACAAATCTTGGACGCCTCCAGGCCAAAGAGGAGATACAGTATCTTCCTTGTTATCAGCACACAATTCAAAAGCAAGCATCCATGATGGAATGCATTATTGTACAAGGCATGCAAAACTGTCTCATCCCAAGGGACCTTTAATGCTGAACACATTTTCAGAGCAGCACATTTTCACAAAAGAACTGTTACAACTGAATGTAACTCCTGCACATTGTAATTTATGTTATAAGGTAGGCGGTGTTTCAGTCTAATCAACCTTCATCAGGTACAAAAGCAATGTCCATCTATTCACTCACTCACACACACGATACATTTTAATCATCCATTTGAAGCCATTTTTTGTCATATTTCTGCCATTTATTAATTCATATCATTTATGAGATATGCTAATTGCCCCTTTCGGCATTGCAGCTATAGTTAACAATGTCATTTTTTGTAAGTGATATCAATGCGTTCACAGGTTGCATGGATATCACAACTATTATACATGTACATCCAAGTATGTGTTATACTATATTGATGCATGGACGTTGCCTTTGCACCTGGTGAAAGTCAGTCGGACTTAAACTCTGTAGTTTAATAAACACATTATCTGTAAGCGAGACTCAGTGTGGGGCTTACGTTCAGCTGTTAGGTGGAACTCTTTCTAGGAAAGTGGGTTGTACCACTTAACATTTATCTAGGCGTGACTTCAGGTATGGAAATAAACTCATGACTAAAATATGAGTTTGTGAATTATAAGCTGGAATGGCCTTGGTATCCCAAGTAGATAATTCAACATTGCCCTGAGCACAGAGGGACGAGCCTTTTCCTGAACTCATACAAGCAGCTATTTTTCTGTCCTCTGCCTTTTTTGTTTGTTTTGTTTTGCAGGTCATGAGCCAGTCATCTTGGATGCTGTTGCAAATAACATGATGGCTGCATATTATTGGGTGAAATGTTGTGTGAACAACTATGGGGCGTAACCTTGTCTACAAAATGCACTGTCAGAGTAGCGAGTCTTGCTTAGAAAACGCACATAAGTGAATCAGGAAAAGTGACCAAGAGTAAAATTTAGACCAAAGCACAGGTATCAAATATAACTATAGTGGCAAATAGTCCAATTTGTCTCACTGGATGGATGCATATGAGCCTTACTGAGTTTATTCACCACACCATTTGAAAAGCAAAAAGTAAGAACCGGGAGTAAGAAATGCTAAAATCATAATAAATATAAATCACAGAGAACACTGTGACTTTCTGTAATTGCCATTATTATAGTAATAACTACAGTTGGACATTCCTTTAGGACTACAACGTGCAGTTTTTGACCAATATACTACTCAGCTCAATAACATGCTACCTTTTATGTTATACATGGAAATAACATTGGAAGCTGAGTTACTAGAGTGACTAATCAGAGATCAGCTATTACATATAAATCCTGCAAATCTTTGCCACATTTTGAGATTTTACCTCAAATCTTTATGCGTTCACAAGATTTTTAGGAAACTTGACCTCTGACCTCGACAAAATTCACTCCAAAACTCGTCCAAGCTTTTGAGTAAATGCACCCATGGTATCAATTTGAAAATTCTACGTTGGGTCGTTCTTGAGTTATATAAAGTTGGTCGCCCGCTTTGCTGGGTGACGACAATCCCCAAACCTTTCAGGCTAAGGGGTAAAAAATGTAGCATGTCGGTACACAGAATGATATCACCGTGTTAATTTTAACTCATCTATAACCAACGTAGGTGGAAGCAACTGGTCCGTTTTGATGCACTTGATGAACTTCTCTCTCTTTCAATATGAATTCCTGAAATAGACCAGAACACAATTTTAGCCTATCTGAAACAATGTATCCAACAACAATGTGAGGTAAAAAAGTGTACAGAAGTCCTACTAACATTTTTCAGCTTCTTACAACATCTCCCTTCACAGGCCACAGACCGAGCCCACCAGTAGCAACAATGGTAGTTTCTCCAGAAGTTGCATGGTTTTGTTATCAAAGCCATTAATGATAATGTTAT
>VOQK01037116.1:0-13203 GCA_015052645.1 Benitochromis conjunctus
TGGGTTTTGATGACTCATTGCAGTGGTCAGTCACACACACACACACACACACTTTCACATTTCCGTTGCTACGCTGTGGTTCCTCTTAATCATATGATGCTCCTATCTGATCTGGCATTGATCCATTTTCTACTTTCCAACTCGTCCATTTTAGGTTCAGGCTTTTTCAAACCACCTTTGCACTGAGCTGCATTTCTGCTTTAAATGCTTCACGATATTCTGTTTAGCTGCTTCATTCCTCCCCGTGTTGCCTCAGACTGGCTCAGAGGTCCATTAGTTTCTAACAGCGTCAGCCATTTTTTTTTTTCCAGACGGTTTGTGATCCAAAGCTTTTATGCTGTGAACAGTATTTATAGTGGTTTGTGCAAAACCAGCAAAAACCTGTAGTCTGATAACTTTGGCTTCACATTGTGATCCTTTAAAGCCAAATTAAACATGATATATTGATGCAGAACAAGTGAGATGTGAGAATAATGTGAAGCTGTTATTAATTTTGTGTTAATCAGCGATCAATGTACCACGTCACACTTGACGCTGCTTTTCAAATATTTGAACAGTTGCTACATTTTTCTTAAAGTCAGATAGTTTACGTAACCATTTCTTGTCTTAGTTACATATTTTCCCACATTTACCTGTGCATGACAGGATAAAGCATGCTTCTATCAGCACTGACGAGTTGTTTGCCAAAACAAACACCACCAACAGCAAAATAATGTTCTGCTCTCAGACTTTGGTCAGATAAAGTGTGTGCAGATTAGAGATTAGATGTTACTGATCAAACATAAGAAACATAAAGACATAAAGCTAGTGAAGACTAGCGCTATCAAAAGGATCTCGGGAACAAATAAGGCCTAGCCAAGTAAAGCTAACGTGTCCCAAGTCTGCCACAGCTCTGCACAGTCAGTAGTTTCCAATGAACATTAAATGCTTGAACTACCCTGATACCACTCATCAGCCTGCAGACCTGTTTGAGTGTCAGCGATCTTCCTCTTGTTTATCCCGCTTCTGCAGTAGGACAGGATGCTGCAGCATCTTAGTCGAGGACAGTTTGACCTTATTAAGGTGTGAAGTCAGGAAATGGCCTCTTTGGCTGCCCTCAACTTAGCTTCCTGCTCACTTACAGAGATTTTTAGGCCTTTTATTAGCTGAGAGATTGTAGTGTGAACAGAAAAGTGGTGAGCTACAGCCCGATCATGTCAAAATGTACTTCAAACCCACACTCTGCAACGTGTATCTAATACACATAGCTAATAAACATGGGACAAGTTTAGTATATTTATATGATGCAATGAGTCATAGGCTGTGACACAAGGCTGTGTTTCCTCTGCTGTTTGTTTACAGCCTACGTCCTTCTTGGTGCTGTCATGATAACAGCATAAAGACACTTCATACAAACAAACTCCTGCTGCCACAAGCAGTTATTTCTCCTTTAGAAAAAAAAAAATTCATTGCAGTGGGCAGATTTAACCTGGCCAAATGTTTTGGAGCTCCATTTATAGCCTAATTCTTTCACGCTGGTTGTTTTTCTTCTGGGACAGGCCCAAATCGCACAGTGTTTATTCAGCTTAACAGGGACTTGTTACTGCAGCAGAGACATGGCTCCATATGAAATTAATTAACTCCTTGTTGAGCACTGATAAAAAAAAGCTTATGAGGAACGCTGCTTTCTCCTAATGTGCATTTTCTAAAGAAGCTATCCGGGTAACTAGCATATGTGTTCACTGTCTCTCACAAGATGTTAAAATCAGATTGGTCAACATTAACCATCCATCAGTTACTAAAAGAACTTGTTGCTGTATTTTAATTAAATACATAATCAAAAAACAATATTATACTGAAACAAAATGCCGGTGGTTGTCCTATTATATTAAATAACCAAATGCATTTGTAATTGTATAATATTGCTGTTTGATTATTAGATTATTGATGTATTTCTACTTGCCCAGGGACTGCAGATAGACATTAGCAGCTAAATCTAATGCGATTCATCTTATTTCTGATGCGATTTAAGTTTCCTTGCACATGGTCCCTGACCATGAAATTTAAACTATAGCATACTAAACTAAACGTAATACTTTCCATGCATTGTATATTTTGTTCCTTGATAGATTCCAGCTGTAAAATCAGTCTGAAACTGGTACTGCTTTGCTGACAATGCTTATCTGAGACTATGTCACATTTTTAACTGAGAAAAAACCCCTACATTCATGAAACATGGACAGCATTCACTCTGTTTAGTTAAGTAGTTAAGCTACACTTACTTTCTCCTGTGTTCTCTCTGTTTTTCTGTGATATTTATGAGTGGGCAGATGTGTAAGTGTAGAGATGTCCTTGAGCATATGCTTACATAACAAAGGTGTAATTATGTGGAATTTGCAGCAAATTTTAAATCCATGAGCCATTCTCCTTAAAGTTGACTGTTTTTTGACACACTATCCATCTGCCTTGGGGAAAAAAATCTGCATTTTAAATCACTACTAAAAGATTTTTAACTTCATTTTACATGAGGTGGACAGATGTAAGTAGAAACTCCAGAAGCACAGATGGAACGGAGAATAAGACAGATGAGGCCTTTAATGCATACATTATCCAAAGGAATTTGGCCTTCATTGCACTGCAGACAGTTCAGTTAGCACAATGTCCTCAGGACCCTTAACTGAGCAGCGTGTCAGGAGCATGTTTTAAGTGCAATAGTTGCAGAATTTATCACCACACATGTGTGTGAACTGTTTCAGCAATAGTCCTCCCAGCATTTTCCCACTGCTCCTTTTCCAAATGTCAAAATGCAGACTTGAATTTAACGACTTGGAAGACAACCATACAGCTTAAATGACTTGCTATAAAGTATACACTGGAATGCAGAGAGCATTTATCTGCCAGTAGAGTTGAATGGGTTTATTTTAAAGCACCCAGTGTCACTTTGCGTTGTCTTCATTCCCTCCACCTCGGCCATCGCCACCATGGCAATGAGCTTTCATCATGACTTGGAGAGAGCAACAATAAACCACTTATATCCAGACAAAGGTTGAGGATGCATATTTTTTGTAATTTTTCCCATCAAGCTTTTTTTCAATAGGATTGTTCATTTCCATTTGGTTGATAATGGATTTGTCAATCTCTAGATTGCATTTAAGAAGGACTATAACTGAAGCTGTAAGAGGTTTGACGCAGGTGGAGACAGTTTCACTTCACTCCATCTGTGATTCCGTGTTTGAAAACCAAACAAAAACTCTGTTGTTGCCGCTGGTATGTTTGATATAGAGCCACGGGACAGGTAATGGAGAGCACATGGCGATAAAGTCTCTGCATCCAGTGAACCAACTCAACACAGTCCTCAAGTTTTTTGATGAATCCCAAGACCACTAAATTCTTGCGCTGTGAGAGGCCTGTTTTCTTTTACCAGAAGAGTTCTTACCAGCTGTGCCATGCAACAAGAATTTATCTGTGCTAGCAAAAAGATTGTGATTCATTCTTCCAGACATATTCACTTAACGCTTCAGTATATCAATTCTAGCACTATGACAGCCTATCGAAATACGATGGAACTGGCAGGAGATCATTTGCCTGGTATGATCCGAAGTGGAGCCTCATCTGGCGCAAACATTATTTGCGCTGGTTGTTGCCGTGCCCCAAAATGGGAGGGGTTATTTCTATCTCCAGAATTCTGATTTATCGGTGGCAGTGTTAATGTGACTGCATAATGTTGAAAGAGCTTAATACTGTTTGCCACAGACCTGCTAGAGTGAATCATCTTGCCTCTCCTGCATGCTCTTACTCCAACGACTTCTTATGAAACATTGCTCCCAGTAGAGCAGGAATCTGTTAGCCATCAATTTTCTTGACAAACGGGTTTGACATATAAACAGGCAAACGCTGATTTTCATAAAGCAGATTATAAAATTGATTGCTTGGAAAAAATAATTAAAAAGCTTGAATCTCTGTAGTTATTTCAACACCTCACCCTAATAGGTTTTTACGTTCAGTGCTTTTCGTGTGATCGGCAGAGGTGTGCGCCTGTATTCATTATTATTAAATTACTGTTAAATGTTGCAGCTGTCAGAGAGAAGAGGGAAAATTAGGGAAAATCACCATCTCATGCAGACTTTTTCCAAACCTCCTGTTTGTATTTTTAGCTCCACTGGCAGCTGTTGTTACCCTGGACTCCATTTCTGCTGTTCGGTCTCATTTGGTCTCAGAGGAGGTTGAGTAACATGGACCTAAACACAGGCACAATTGTCTTTTCTTATGGGGAAATCCACGACTTGATGGCTTTTCCATTTAGGTTTGCAGAATTGGCTGGCTGGAGATGTGGGCTATGAGTGAGGAAAGGAAAGCACGGAGACCAAAGATTATACACTATTTCTACTTAGTGTTTGACCTTTAGGTTTGGTGTCTTTGAATAGCACTGAAGAACCTGTGGAAAACATTAGTGACTATGACTGTATATTATATTGGGCAAATTCAGTAGTTTAGAATACAAAGAGAGCTTTTTATTCTGTAACCTTGTATTTTGTCAATGTGACATTTCAAAACCTCTTGCCTTTAAAACCACATGCTGAAGATTCGCCACAGCCGTCCCTGTTTTGCACAGCTTTGTGTGCATGATGGTTATCCCTCCAGGCCTATTAGTTGTCGGTTGTGTGATCCCTGCCCCGTATCAGATGTTTTATCTGTCAGCTTGTTTTTTCCTGTTATCTGTTATCTACACATCTGTTTGAATGTTAAAGTCTCATTTCATTCATGCATAATAACACAGTATATGTGCTATTCTGCAGTCTGTCTGTCTTACAGATGATTGGATTACTACCCATCACCGATAACTTTTATATCCCAGTCAATCTCACATTTTAGATGTTATTTCAGGTGTATTACTTCTTATATGTCTGTATCGGATGCTGTCTGCATTAGAGTGCTGCACATTTTAAATCACCATCCTTTTACTGAAAATTTTTCATTGCAGTTATTTGTCCAAATGACTCTGAGGTATGCTAAAAAGCAGAAAGTTTTAATTCTTTAGTTATTGAAAGGCTCTGTTGTGACTGTAGTCAACATACCACTGGCTCATTACAGTGTCTCCTCTTCTGCATTATTAAGACATTCAGAAAGTTCTGCTGTGACTTTACAAACACTTGAAGAAGCTCATACTATTTTTACTGTTTATGTGTCCAGTGCTGTTGGTAAACTGTTCTCTTGTTGTTCTCATCTGAGGCTGGTGAGGAAGGATTAAGATGATGACCCAGTGATGGTGAATTTGGGTGTGATGCACTGTGATTTTTCCACACCATCAGCTCATATATGAAATAACTAGAAGCACTGCAACTGGTTCACATTAAGCAGCTAGATATGAATAATATCTTGCATTTTAAATATTTATTTCATGGCTATATATGGTCATCTAACTATTGATGAGCTTATTTTAATTTACTGTCTGATTTGTGCACAGATTTTGAGGGGAAATTTAGCAAAGAAAGAATGAATTGATTGCTATTTTTATATATGAAAAACCACACTGTTTTTGCACTGTGCTGAAAGCTGGCTAAGGTAGAAGGGGTTTTGTAGCAGCGGCACTGCCCATTACCCACACAAGGTCCAGACCTCCTTTTCTCGGCTCTGTTTGGACCCTTTTGGTTTCTGTTTGCATCCTGTGTGCTCACACCCCTTTAGATTCTCCTCCTCTCTTCCCTCTCGCCTCTCATCCACACTTTCTGTTTCGACTGGAGACTGAGGAGGTAGGAGGGGTTCTGAGCAGCGCTGTTTCTTCATGCTGACTCATGATGACAACTGGGTAGATAAATCCTTCATCAAAGTGAATCCAAAATTATGTAGAATTAAGAATTTTTAACAGGTCTTCTTTGTGAAATGTTTCTCCATGCAAATACTGCGCATTATAGTGTGCGTTATAGTGTCTGAAGAAGGAATTCTTTGAATATCTCAAAGAACACAAAGGAAGACATAATGGTGGCTGGAATGGTAATGCCATTATCCAATCTGAAAGCAATCTACGAGCTTCTTTTCAAAGATGGCGTCCTTGTGGTTAAGAGGGACAGGCGGCCACAGTCCATGCATCCTGATCTCAATGGGGTAAACAACCTAAAGGTGATCCGTGCCGTGGGCTCTCTCAAATCTAAAGGCTATGTCAGGGAGACTTTTGCCTGGAAACATGCTTATTATTATCTTACCAATGAAGGAATCAGGTACCTGCGGGGTTACCTGCACCTGCCTCCAGAAATCATGCCTAGAACCCTTCATCGCATTTGTCGCCCTGCAGCTTCTGCTCGAGTCCAGAAGGTGAAAGGCCCGAGAGCTTCCAGTTCAGAACTGAAGGCCAGAGGAAAAAGCCAAGAGGGTGTTACGGACAAACACATTTACCGTCACAAGAGAGTTGAAGACGAACAACCTGACAGACTTCCGAAAACCTTCAGAGGCTCCTACCAGTTGCCAGTTGGAGTTCAAAATGCTACCTTGTTCAAGGTAGACAAAGACCTCTGCAAAGAAGAGGAAGGTCACAGTAAAGTTTTCAGTGCCTCTCTTCTCCACCAAGAGGACAAAGCCACCAGAGGTCATTACTCAGTTGAGGAGGCCAAGCAAGGTTTTCATTCTCCTTCAGTTGTGACAAAGTTTCCAAAAGAAATCCAGACAGTTCAGAAGGTTCTTCCTGGAACAGAGGTCCTGCAGGAATCGTTTAAGAACACATGTGCTGAACCACAAACAGATTATAGAGAGTCTGGAAGTTTTGCTATGGCCAACATGAAGGTGCAGAAGACTACAACTGAGGAACCTGTAAAAGAACTGATCCTGGATGAGATGAGAAGAGAGACCAAATATCTGTCCTTGGGGGTACTTGAAGAAGAGATACCTGTGAGTGAATGCGGTATGCAAATGGTAGCAGACCCCCAGACACTCCCTTTGATGGAAGAGCTTGTTGATGTTGAACAGAAACATGACGACATTCTCCATGAGGTGATCATCTCAGCTCCAACTGGATCTTTTGCTGACGTTGTGACAGAAGAATCCCACAAGAAGTTTCCAGGTGATGTTGAGGAGATGACACACGTGATGGTTGAAGTTTTCAGGCCTGCGGATAAAAGTGAAACATCCGAGTGTGAATCTGAATATCACTCTTACACACCTCTGCAAAACGTTCCTGAGGAAAAACCAATGGATTCTGACATTACAGATACAGAGAATGAAAAAGACAGTGAGACAATACCTTCTGCAAAAGTCATTATTTCTCATGATGCATCTCAAACCACCTCCACCGCAGCCACTAAAGCAGACCGTCCCGTCCCTGTAATCCCACCAGTTTACCCAGCTCTGAAGATCCCTTTGCTTCAGGTAGACTGTACCACTTTCACAGAAGAACCCAAAAAAGGTCAAGATGCTCAGAAGACCGGGCCTGACTTCACTGAAGGTTTGAGCTTCTTCTAACTCCTCCTCCTCCTCCCGTTTCTTCCTCTTTCATTTGCAGTAAAGGCTATCTTGACATCGCTATGGGCGCTGTTGTGTTTATGTGGATGAGGCAGAGATAATTTAATCTAGTCTCTTATTGATACAAATAATGGTCCTGTCATTTTTCATACAGCTAAATAACAACAGACTGCCAATTAGGTGTCATTTTACAGATGCAGATTGTGCCAACCAGTGGCTTACTTACACAGACAAGCTTTGTCTAAATGTGAATCATGCACATGCGTGTTAGTGAGGCTACAGCTATATTTTTAAAATGCATTAGCCCTCATTTCATCTGCTTACTGGACTCACAGTAACTAAAACTAGAACTGTAGAACCATTAAGAATTTATAACGAATAAGAAAATAATGCGACTTGTATCCAACACTGATTATTTAGACACCTTGTAGGTCATGCGTTTTATGTGGCCTGTGATGCTTTGCCTCTGCTAGTCATCTTAACTGGGAGTGCATATAACTCTTTCTTTGAGATGTTTCGAGGGATAAAAACAAGCAAAAAGCACAGATTACACATGAACCTTCTACATGTCCAAGCTGCATCTGTCAGGCAGATTATTACTGGTGTATATTCAGCAGAGCAGGCAGTTGATGATCTAGGAGAACAGCATTAACTACCCATTAATTCAATGGATATTTAATTAACATCATGTTATTTCTAAGGTAAGATCCAGGAAAATTATATTTATGTAGCACATTTAATTCCAGGTGCAAACTGCAGCACAACAATAGAGAGATCAAAATTAAAGTAAAACACAGACAAAAACTCCTGAATTAATGAAAATATTTTACAACTGATGAAACAAATAAAAAGGCACAAATTAGATGGTAAAAGGGGGTAAAGTTAATAATTCTATTTCAGTAAAGAACTAGAAATTTAAAAGGATAAATATTAAACTAACAATGTGTTTAAAAACAACATATTAAATTAAGTAAAACAACCAGAACTCTGTTAAAAATTATAATTAAGACCAGCAACTACACTACTGAGAAACACAACCAAACAAGAATGTTTACATGTCTTTTACTTATTTATTTTTGTAATTTTTGGTGGAAGAACCTGTCGGCCTATTGAAGCTGGTTCATAGTTTACCAACATGTCTGAGAGATATTGAGCTTCCAGACCAGAGATCTCTGCAGTGTCTCAAACATTAAAAAAATTTTAATAAACTATAAGTCTAACCAGAAGGCAGTTACTGTAGTTACCTCTGTGTGGGTGTTATAAGATCAGATTTTCTTCTTTTTTAACTTAAACTCTGGCAGATGCGTTCTGGGGTAGCTGAAGGTGTCTTAATAAAGTACACAGTGTTAAATCCATGCAAACATTTGTGCTGCTGTGTGCGCTACATCAATGTGGCTGATTCATTAATTCTGACATCTGCTGTTCTGCAGCTACATGCACTTGTGTGTCCATCTCCCTTCATCTCACAGAACATGCTGCATTTACCACGGTCCCCAGACTAGATACTAATAAACCGCATAAAAACTTATAAAAAATTTCAATTATGATAAACGATTCTGCAAATCCACATACTGAATTCCCTGGCTCTACCTTTTTAATATGACATCTGCCTGAGAACTTTCCATTGTCGGGGTTGATATATGACTCAGCAGAGACTGGAAAAATGTGAGTGCCATTAAGCCACACTCAGCTTTTCCTGTCTGTGCCCCCACAAAAAGGGCGAAGCAGCAAAGCAGTCCAAAACACAGAGTATGTGGCATTTGCCACCTTTCATCTAACCTCCACTTAGCCCAGCCTGCAATGAACATGAACTCCCAACATTTAAAAAGACCATACTGTGTTTGAGTGGGTTAGCCACAGCAGAACACAGTGTGTAACCTGCTGACTCCTAATCTAGTGTGTGCTGCATTTTTCATATAATACAGTAAGAAAGAAAAATCATCAGGAAACCTGTTTTGGCTACGATGGAAATGAATTTTCCTAGAGACTTTATGGAGGCTCTAATTCAACACGGCCAAGGTAGGAAGTCTTTATTGTTGGAACAGTTCTGTCTTCTTACCAAAAGGTGTCAGCACAGAAATACTTTATGGCCAGTCTCCGGTTATCTAGCGGTCCAAAGAGGATGAAGCAGGTTAGGGTGCGTCTCACTGCCAGGAGATCAGATAACAGCTGAATACTGGCCATTGTGTCTGGGATTAAGTACACAATCTTAAACACAGCGTTTAAGAAGTTGTTAAGATTGTTTTCTTAAAAAACAATTGCATGTCTACTGTCTAGTTTATTTTGATCCTAAAAGAACGAATGTGTTTATTTAAAGATTAGGAGTAAAATTTATTCTAGTTCATAACTTTAACATTGCAGATCTTGAGTTAGACACCACCCACGCTGCCTGCTGGCTGTGTCCGGGATCAAGTTTCCTGGTGTAAAATCCAGAGGGGTGTGGGCCGCAGGATGGCCCCTGACTGGCTACTTCACATCTCTCCTCTGCACAAAATAGTCACTGTGAAAAAGAGGCAGACTTGGGTGGGCTCAGGAGTAATGGACAGCTCAATAGATAACATATCTGAAGATGCACTTTTGCATTCTTTATCTTTTGGGCTGTAACTCATGATCTACATCTTTATCGATTAGTTTTTGGCCACATTATTCAATCACAAAAAGTTCAGAAAAAGTGAAAAGGTTGTTTGAGAAGCAGCCTAGAATTACAGATAATAAACTTTTAATTATATTGAACCCCGAAAACGAGAAAAAATAAGAGCTGGTGATTTTTTTCATTTTTATTTTTTGGCATTTTTGTCTTAATGAAAGACAATCAGACTCGTGACACTTCAGACTTTTTCAGCGCTCTTCTTTTCTTATGTATCATAAACATTTATTTCATTGACTTTATCAGCTTGGCAGCATTTTATATGAACATCTTATATCACGATTCTACACAACTACATGATAAGTCTGAAAATATTGTCCAAAAAGACGTCGCTGAGCTAATTTGTCCAACCCGTGCAGGCGTTTTTGTCTGATCTGATCAAAATGTTCCATCTGTTTAAAACAAAGCCGAGCTATAGTAGCGCAGAGTGATGCATATCCTGTGGATACGGGTGCATAATTGCACTGTCTCCAATATTTTTTTTTTATGGCTTCCACAGAGCCGCCTTTGTTATAGCTGGCAAAAGTCACGTTTTCCGTTCTTTGTCTAAATCCTGTAAGAAAAATGTGAATGTGTCCCTGGGAGTTTTTCTGAAGCCTTGCACATGGATTCCATCCAGTGGGGCTCGCAGAAACCACCACGCATGAGATGCTGTTTCCACTGAGGAAAGCCTCACAAATTAAATCAAACTCGCAACGCTGTGTAGTTCCTACTTCCCAGCTGTGCCTCCGCTTTTCTCTCTCGCGCTCACTCTTTCTTTTTTTTTTTGGTGCTTTTTCTGCACGCCCCCCCCCTCGTTTTTATCAGAACATAATGTCATGAGGTCAGCTCTGACTCCTTGGCAGTTCTGCATTTTCTCTAAAAGTTGTGAAGACGCTGAGGGAAGATGGAGTTGTGCTGTTGCTTCTGCCCAGGACCTCCTAACGGTAGGCTTTATTTTTACCAGGAATCTTTTTTTAGACTCTTTATCAGTGAACTTAAAGATACTACATCAAGAATAAACTATGCTGAGGTTAATTTCTTGAATTATGCTTGCCATCTGAAGACACTGCCACTCCCAGTATCAGCACTTTAGATTAAAAACATCTCTCACATTCCTCACATTGCTTCGCTAATCTTACCTACGCTGTTATGTGAAGGTTCGGCATTAATATCGGAGGCTTTTTAGGTGAAATTCTAAGAACTTCTGAATTAATTAAGTGTGTAACTTTATGGATTTTGGCTATATTGCTTACGCGGGAGTATGCAGAATGTGTATCACAATATGGGAATCATTGAGGGAGTGCATACCATGTGAGAAGAGGGGGAGTGGGCTGGCTCCTCCCATGAAGGAGTGGTGAAATGAATTTATTCCAGACGTCTCTACTGCTCCCCTGGATTTATTCCCTTTGCTCAATCCTCACTGTAACTAATTGCCAAATTGCGGTGCCAGTTTCTAAGGCTTTGGGGATTTGGTTGACATTTTCAAACAAGGATCATATAAGGTCTCGCCCCAAATCATCTGCCAGCACTTTAGACTCACAACACCAACTTATAAGGATCTTTTTCTTCTTTGTTGAAACTACACTTTTGCTTCTGAATCAGCTTCTGGTCTTTGTGCCAAAACATGGTTTTGTTTTGTTTTTTAAATTTAGTGCGACCTATATTGTGTAAGACTATTCTGTACTCCCTTCTTTATATAGATTGAGACAGTGCTCGCGCTAAAGACAGCACGCGATGGGGGCCGTCTCGGCTATTTTTGCTTTCTTTATGGTGCGCTGCTGGTGTGCGGCATCGTGTCGCTGTAAATGTGTGAGGGTGACACTCATCTTGGTGTTGGGTTTCTGGGTGGCTGCACAACAGCTAATGTTCTTTTCATTTGTTCTGACAGCAGAGACCTTGGCAGCGATGCCGTTTTGCCTCAAGCTATATATTTTTTTATACAGTGATGCAAACAGGTGATATGTTCGTATTTCTGCAGGTGCAGTCAGTGTTTCACAACTCCGTGTTTCGAGTTAGGCTGGCGAGGAGAAGCTCCCACAGAGGAATTTCTTTGTGATCATTTGGCGACAGAGCTGTTTTAATAAAGCTGATTGACAGGGTTGAAAATGATTGAGCTTAAAGCGGCGTCCTTAGAAGGCATTCGGTCTAATTTGAGAGGACATTTTCCCTCGAGGCTCTTCTCTGTTTTAACAACAGGGCCAGGGTAAGATGGAGAAAAATGAAAAACACTTCAGGATTTAGAGGCTAACAATGCAGCTGGCAGTTCAGAGATGCTGAAGACGTTGGTTGTAAAATAGGATCCAGTTTAATCAGGCTCTGGGAGGCTTATACGCACTGGTTGAGCTGTCCAAGCATAAGGAAGCTATTAGAATTACGGGGAACATTGTGAAGTTACATAAGGGGAATGAATTGATCGGCAGCGGGTTATTATGTGATGAGGGAAAATAAAATTGGGAGGCATGGCTTCAGTATAAATATTTGGAAAAGGCGGAAGGGGTTGGCCTGGGACTGTCGGTGACTCGTAAACCGCGATGGAAAATGGGCTTCAGCCGCTGAAAGAAAACTTATGGAGTGAATCAGCTGGAAACTTTGACTCCAGCTCACAGTGGATCTCCCTTACTGTGCCTCTTATCAAGGCTGACCTGACTGAGTGCGCTCTGTGTGTGTGCTTGTCACACAAAACAGCCTCATATATTATTAACTCCTGCAGATAGTCTGCTGCTGGCAAGGACAGCAGAGAGCAAGTTTCTGTAGGGCAAAACCAGTGGAGTTACTTGATCTGTGGAGGAGGACAAAACTTATTTTTAACAGTGTCAGGGCTCCAAAAGCTGCTCGTGCTGCCAGAGCTACAGCTACTTTTAAAAGAAGTGCAACTTTAAATGACTTAAACGTGAACATATAAGAGAAAGAGAGAGGAATTGTAAAAGTGCAGAGAAAAAAGGGGGAGGGAAAGAGTGCATGAGTGAGAGAGATCAGCCACTTCTGCCAGAGGACTGAGTCACAGAGCGGAGAGGAGAGGGAGGGGTGCTCTTTCGGTCTTGTGTCTTGTAAAAGTCGCGGACAACTTGGCTGCAGTGCTCGTTTTAAAGTCCGCGATGGCACCACACCCCTAGACGCTCTCCTACTCCTCCCCTTCACCCCCACCC